>JABFEO010000013.1:0-226727 GCA_019649515.1 Hanseniaspora mollemarum | reverse complement strand
TGATTTCCATGTGTGCATGTTTCAGTTGGGTGATGGTACTGAGTGCACGAGCTGGTGGTCAGGTGATTTCCATGTGTGCATGTTTCAGTTGGGTGATGGTACTGAGTGCACGAGCTGGTGGTCAGGTGATTTCCATGTGTACATCTTTCAGTTGGGTGATGGTACTCAGTACAAGAACTGGAACCTTGGTTAACCTTGTACATCTTTTCATTGGCGACAGCAGGAACAGGTGTATCATCTCTTTTAGCTTCCACTGGTGAAGTGTGAGATAAATTTAGCAATGCTAATGAAACTAAAGCGGACTTAAATAAAGTATTAGTAAACTTCATGATTAAGGTTAATTTTTATTGAAATATAAGAAAGGGCAAAGATTAAAATGTAGATGATGTGGATATAAACAGCTTTTCTGTTTTCTTTATTGCTAATGATAAAATATAAATGCTGATGTTTATGTTTATGTTGCTAAGTAGATGCAATAAAAGAGCAAAATAAAAGCCAGTTAATTATTAAGAACGTAGGTGAAAATGGCGTTGAGACTGTCTTTTAGCAATTATGTTCCTCAATAGAAGGGCAAAAATCGATTTATCAAAGCTGGTTATCCTATAGCACGTTTTTCTCCATTTCTGTTACTCAGAAGAACTAAACGCTCAACCTTTATTCAGACGCCCCAACCGAACCCATTTAAATATCTTCAACTTTTAGTGTTTACTTTGATGTTTGTGTATGTCAACAAAGCAGCTAAGTCTTTTTCGCTTTCAAGAACTCAACCGATGCATCTTAGAGCCCGAACTTCTTAATACTTTATGTTTTTTTTGCAAAGTTTTTGTTCCTGCTAAAACGTCTCCTTGGGCTGCATAACTACAACCGCTTTTCCTCCAAGTTAATGTTTTTTTGTGTTGTTGATGTTGGCTTTGCACTACATTAAAACAAAATGCTGCGGCCTTTGAAGCATTTTCTTTTTGCGAACCAGTTGGCGGAAAAAACAAAGATATTCTATTGTTAAAGGCATTGTACTACCGTTGGAGAAAGAACACTTTTTTTTAACTTCCAGAGGGCAAAGATGAAAATAGAAGTCTTAAGATTCTAGATTCTGTCTTGACCCTGTGTTTTTTTTCTCGATTATTTGTTTCAACCGTTTTCACAACGTTTTAGATAATAGTTATCCCCTTCGGTTAAAGACACTTGGGTACCTGAGGCGTCTTGGCCAACCTCTTTGCTCTGATAATTGCTTCCTGAAATGTGCTAAACCTCTCTTAATCTGAGCTGTGCAGCTCTGAGATGTTTAGACATGAAATGATCTGGACATCTTGTTTCCTCCCACGCTTCTTTTGCTTGTAAAAAATCGTTACTGCAGGCCTTTCCTGCAATTTATTTACAGCGTTCTAAAAAAAACTTTTTTTTAATTATCGTAAATACAATTCTCTCAAATGCCGTCTTGAGCTCCCTGCATAGTAATGTTATTGGCCCAAACTAATCTGCTATATCCACCAGAAACATCATTAACGGCAACTTGAATATAACATAATGGTTTTCTGCAGCTGAACAAGAGATTGCATAAAACTTGTTCAATTTATGCATGAAACTGTTGAAGTCATCGACGATATACTGTCAAAAAGCTGCATTAAAAACTACAAACTGTTCAACGGTTAACAGATTTCTTATTGTTGTTGTTTTTTTTTTTTTTTGGTGACACAGGAACCGGAGCTTAAGGACGTTTGTGAAAAAGCTCGGAAATACGTAACCAACTTGAGGTTCGGTAAACAGATAACAATAGGTAGATGGTGTTTTTCCAAGACAACAAGTGCTATCCTTGAGTCAAAACAGCTGCAGCCTTTTCTTTGTTTTCGTGGCCATCAGAGATTACGAAAAACTACCATGAGACGTGTTTCAGAGCTACAGAATTGCTTTTTTTTGCTATCCCGAGTTCAACAAAAATTAAGAAATCTGAAACACTCAGCACACTCTAGTATATTACACTGCAGGAAGCAGCCCATCCCGGAAAAACAGTCTCTGGTACAAACAAAACAAAAATAAGAAGCTGTGGCTAAGTGTGTCGAGCTCATTAAAGCAGCTGTAAGGCTTTGAACAATGGCAATAACAGTTTATGGCATTTTCTCTAATTCATGTCAATAGGCTATTGGTCTCGGGATAATGTGCAGTGTTTCAGAATGGTTTACGAGAAACTCTCAATAAGTTGCATGGGCCGCAGAAAGCATCCTAAATGATATTTGTTGAAGACTTTATGAGTGGCGGCTGCAAAGTAAAGTGAAATAAAATAATCACGCTCGTTTTTAGTCTGCAGCACTCGTTTCAAAACATATTGTGTTTTATTTTGCACTAGCTTTTTTTTTATCTATTTTTAATGTCTGGTTCTTTTGCTGAGACATAATGCTTTCCAGCAAAATACTGCTTTAGAGATAATTTGTAGTATCTGCATAAAAAAATTTTATTTGCCCCAAAACTGTTAGGATAATAGCAACCATAACACCTTCAAAATACTTCTTCCCCATTCATTACCAGTTGCTGTTTGTTGCATAACTTCTACTATGGATAAGAGTGTGATTGCCTGTAAGACCATACTTCTTCTTTGGAGTTAGAACTTCCTATTTTTATTTACCCGGCACTATATGGCTACTGCAAAAAGGCGCCAGTATAGCTAGATGTCTCTGACATCATATTTGAGCATTTCTCTCAGTTGAAGCTATAAAATTTTAGTTTTAGCTGTGCCAAATTTTTTCTTCCGCAACAAATAATTGTTTACAGTTTTTTAAATTGTTTATTTTAAATATATCAGTAAAACTTCTTTATTAACTTTGCTAATCAAATTTTTTAAATGGTTGATTTTAATGTAAACATTTTTTTGCGGCTATGAGAGGAATTGTGGGAATTATAAGTCAAAGGTTCGAGTTTTAGATCTAAGCAAGGCTTAAAACAAAAAAAAAAATCATAAAGCGAATGCTTGAACTAAGTATACTGTTTTTATATGTAAACATAAGTCGTCGCAGCAGCAGCGATATGTACTTAAGCACTTGTGTTTAAATATCAGACTAAATGTTCTTACTGTTCTAATTACGCCTGATTTCCTAAAAGGGTAACACAACAATTTATTTGTTTACGTCAAGCCGACAAATAATGTAATCACAACATGCCTGGAAAAAAAAAAAAATGTGCGTTGTCAAACAGCTGTTAAATCCGATCAGTCACATATGTTCGGTTTCAGTGACGTGCTCACCCCATGTTCACACTAACCCAACAAAGGGTCTTTCAACAGCAGAAAATAATGCCAAGGACGTCAAAGTAGGCAGCCGATCACTCCACAGCTTCTGTTTACCCTTAGTTGTTTGATAAGACGCTAATGAAGGTTAAAGAGGGATGATTATTGGGTTTTTTTCACCCTTTCCAACACTGGTGGTCCTGAGCCCATTGAATGTTCTAGGCCTACCCTTATCGCCTTTTTTGTCAAAGCCATGAACCCTGGAAGATCTGAGACTACGGGGGGCTTTCGGACTTAAAGGCTTACTTTTTGTTTTGTTTTTTACTCATTCAGCAACCTTAAAACCTAATAAAAAAAAAAAATAAATAAATAAAACCTTAGTTATTCATTATTAGATACGATACTAGTGGTTATTGGGCCTTCGTAAATTAAGCGGATTATTTTGCAGCTGTGAGAGAGAATTTCCAAGAATTGATTTCAATGAATGCCCAGAGATTTTTCATTTGCTGCGTTTTACTTAAGCTATGATTATTTCTTGTGAAATTCTATCCCAAGTTCCTCTATGAGTAAAGTTCACTCGCTAGTTTTATAGCTACATCTTTCGATAAAAAGAGAAGCGGTTCCAAACGGACCTTTCACTTTATCTGCCAAGAGCATTCCGCCTTATTAGTGTCTATTCGTTTTTCTCTATAGAAAGCCTGAAAACACTGGTACCCTCTAAGTTGGCAAAAACTCCGGCTAAGTTGCCAGTAGCTCCATTCAGATACGTTGTGGGCGAAATACAGCATGTGATTTATCCTCTCACAACGTTTAATTGTTTGCACTTATGTTTTTTGAACCCTGAAATTGGCCGCGGCGCATACTGTTTTTTGGGTGTAATTTTCAGCACTTCCAGTAAAACATAACAAAATTCCCTGAAAACAGAGCTTCCTATACCAAGAATCAAAGCAAAAATTTCATTTTATATTTGCTAATTGCCAGAAACGGTGCAGTATGATAAACGTTTCTTTTTAAAAATAAATTGTTGTGTTTTATTTTGAGAGGTGAAACCTCAAATGGGGTGCGGGAATGTTACTTAGATCTGCAAAAATAGTCTCGGAGATGTTGAGTATTCGAACTCAAAAACTTTAATGTGGCTTCAATGATTGCGGTTCCCTTGCTGAAATAAACGGGGCTCACTGGTGTGTAGGATTATAAAGGTTAAAAATATATATTTATTTATAGTTATATTTTTATTAGATTGTATTTTGCACTTTATTTTTTATATCTTTGCTTTATTTTTTATATCTTTGCTTTATTTTTTATATTTTTGCTTTGACGTTTTACAATTCAAGGCTGGAGTTTTACAATTCAAGGCTGGAGTTTCTAAACCTAATTTCAAAGATAATTTCGATTGTGACTTCATTCAACATAAACCAAAATCTTTAATCTCTCTTATACACCAGGAAAATAGACTCACCTGCTACTGAAGGCTTTGCAAAAAAATGCTCAAGAGATTCAAGAAAGATATATTGAGGCTGACAAGAAATAGTCGGACACATGTGGTACGTGTCTCTTGTCTACTACTCACATGTTTGATATTCTTACTGCTATTGCAACTATACAGCATTTCAAGCATAGACGCAAGCACGTGGAATAACTTACAATATGCTGAGCAAAACAACAAAGATAAAACAGAAAGTCCAGACTATTTTTCTTCTGAAGGTGAGTTTGTGAAATCACCTAGAAATTTTGACTTTGTCATCAATTTTGTTAATCAACATCGTCCGAATGTGTCAAAACCTACCAGCAACAATTTTGTTGAACTTGATATTGCTCCTGAGTACAAAAGCAACCAGCTTGGCAATTATGCCAACAGAGGTGCTAATATTAACTCTGCAAACACCCAGAAAGACTGGGGCAAACTTTCCTACAAGCATTTAATGGAAAAATACTTGATTGTTAATGACAAAATTAAATACTCAATTAAAGCCAAGCACGTCGAGGTAATTGAGAACATACAAAACGGCTTTCCATATCCCTTCAAATCTTTTTACAATGGAACAGGGGTGGTTTTAGTCGGTGGAGGAAAACACAGTGCAATGGTTTATTCAATTATTAAAGTTATGAGAATACTGGGGACCTCGTTACCTGTGGAAGTTCTTATTCCAAACCGTGATACTGAGAAATCTGATGAAAATTTTTGTAGGATGATTGAACAAGATAATAGCAAATGCATCTTTTTAGATGATTACTTTGACCCGCTTTTGCTGGATCAAACCAACTTTATGACCTATCAGTATAAATCCTTGGCTCTCTTGGTCAGTTCTTTTCAGCATGTACTGATGCTTGATGCAGATAATTATCCTTTAATTAACTTGAATGATGTCTTTGAACATCAAGCTTACAATAATACCGGAATGGTCGTATGGCCAGACATGTGGAGAAGAGCTACTCATCCTTTTTTTTATGAGTCAGCTAACATCACAATTAACTTTAAGAAAAGAGTCAGAAACTATATTGATTCCTTTACAGAACAAAAAAGTGTAATTCCTGAAGGAGCTGATCTTTTGTCAGATGTACCATATCACGATTTTGAAGGAACTATGCCAGATCCTGCTTCTGAAACCGGTCAGTTCATGATTGATAAGAAGAAACACTGGAAATCTCTTATTTTGTCTTTTTACTACAACACATTTGGGCCTAATTTATACTACCATTTGCTGTCCCAGTACTCAGCTGGACAAGGAGACAAGGAAACTTTCTTGGCTGCTGCTCATGTGTTGAACCTTCCATACTATCAAGTCTTTTCCAGTAGCACGCTTGACGGCTACTTTAGACAAAATGGTAAAGGATTCAAAACTACAGGGTATTACCAGAAAGATTTCAGACCT
The DNA here is from genome assembly GCA_019649515.1 of Hanseniaspora mollemarum. NCBI lineage: Eukaryota > Fungi > Ascomycota > Saccharomycetes > Saccharomycodales > Saccharomycodaceae > Hanseniaspora > Hanseniaspora mollemarum. Next base: position 220,640 of record JABFEO010000013.1, on the reverse strand, counting down.
GACTATGAAATAAAAAAAACACTACAAGACAGACCAAATCTGCTGGAAGAGGAGAATATCGACTCTTTCCCAGCTCCCTTGAAAAACATGTACTTTTCTTCAAAGAGCACAGAGGCATCCGCTATGTTTGCTCACATAAATTTTCCCAAGTTTAATCCTTTGGAGCTGGCATACAACAAAGAGTACGTGTGGGAAGGCACCCCGTTCAGAGGAATAACACACAAGGAATGCTTGCTACACATTGACTTGGAAAAAGAGGTAATGGATATATACAACGAGCTCTTCTGTTTGAACCAAGAGCAGCCAATGAAGCAGCTAGTGGACGAGGAGCGCCTTATAACACAAGAAACCCTGTGCGAGTACTACCAAAACAAAGTAGCCTTTCTTAAAACAGACAAACTGCTATAAACTGCTCTATATATTTATTGTAACAAGAACATTAATTCACTATTCGTTAGCCACCACCTCCATGCTGAAACCCATGATACTGAAAACGCAGCTTTCTCCAAATCCATCAGGTTCACTCCCGTCCAAGCAAAAGTCTGACAGGCCCAGAAAACCCAACCAAAACCCCCTAACATGTGCTTCCCTTCCTCATCTCCCACATTTAATTGTTCTTAAACCCCGTCCGCGGAAACAAAAATAATCTACTGTCTCGCATGCATTCTTACGGATCTGCTGTCAAATAAAAAAATACTACAAAGCCAATACAATATTCAAAAAAATATTCAAAATAAATATTCATACTGTCACATAGAAAAAAGTCCGGTGTAAATATTAGGGTGGCTTTCGGGTAAGCGAAGATTTCTTACATTGTGCTCGTCTTTGCCACCAGATTGCCTGATATGTTTCTATATTTATTCAGAAGTACCCTTTTTTTTATTAATTAGGTGGGAGACGTTTTTTATAGGCTAAAAAAAAGAGCTGGCTTATTTTTAATGGACTTATTTTAAAACATTGTTTTGGGGAATAATTTTTCCCCTCCAATAAAAGCAGAAACCAAAAGAACGGTGATTTTCAAGATTTGCAGCCGACCCAGGTTAGGCCAAAGAAAGAGGATCAAAAGGTACGATTGTTAGCTGTACTACGAAGGGTAATTAGCACTCTACTTAATAGTCGTGAGTCTTACCGAAAAGACCGTATAAGGATTGAGGCTATTTTTTGCCAGGAAAGCCACCAAAGCGAACTAGCTTACACCAACCGCAGGAACCATTCAGATTCCTGCTTTTGCTTCTCATTGTGGAAATAATAAAACAGTTTTACTTTTACTCAACAGGACCAGGTAGCAATATTAGCTACACAAGAACAAGCAGCAAGCACATATGATGAACCTTATGATGAAGTTTGTTAAAAAAAGGAACTTCAAGAAGCTTCTTATAGCAACTATGATTGCCATGACTCTCATACTGTTTGTAGTGTTTGAGCTAGAGCTAGGATACCCAACCAAAAGTATTCTGTCTAAGGCCACGGCGGAAGCGGAAAACAAGATGAAGGAAGAATCCCCAGCCGTCAGGCAATTCGATTCTGTTGTGAAATACATCAACGAGTTCAACCCTGATGTTTCAGTGCCTGTGAGTACGAATTTTTTTGAAGAGGATACAACCACATCCGCCAAGGATAATTCTGTGGGTTACTACATCTCTAAAGCAGAGAACATTGGGTGTTGGGAGAACGATTTGGACGACTGGCACATGGGTTCTTACAACTACTTGTCTCAAAACTCTTTGATCATAAACGATAACGTGAAGGAAAGAATCAAAGAGTCTCACAGTAGAATCATAAAGTCCTTAAATGAAGAAGAGAAAATGCCATATATAGGGGAAGCCTTTTATAAGGGTAATGGAATCGTTATTGCAGGGGGTGATATTTTCTCGCTAATGGTGTTCTCCGTCATTAGGGTCATAAGAGCCACAGGAACTACCCTGCCTATTGAAGTTGTTATACCTGATCTTGTCATCAAAGACAGTGACAGAGAATTTTGCTCCATGATTGAAGCGTATGATAGTAAATGTATTTATTTGAAAGATCATTTCAGTCAGCAAGTTCTAAGTTCCACTCAGTTCAAAGGCTTTCAGTATAAATCGTTGGCTCTGTTGGTTAGCTCTTTCCAAAATGTCCTACTGCTAGATGCTGACGATTACCCCTTGAAAAATATTGATGATATTTTCGATAATAAGGTTTTCAGGGATAACGGTATGATTGTATGGCCAGATTTCTGGAGAAGAACAACTCATCCATTTTTTTATGAGTCTGCTAATATCACCATCAACTTTAGCAAGAGAGTGAGAAATTTTATTGATTCCTTTACCAAGAAGAAGAACTATGTTCCAGAAGACAGCGATGTCTTGTCAGATATTCCTTATCACGACTTTGAAGGAACTATGCCAGATCCTGCTTCTGAAACCGGTCAGTTCATGATTGATAAGAAGAAACACTGGAAATCTCTTATTTTGTCTTTTTACTACAACACATTTGGGCCTAATTTATACTACCATCTTATGTCCCAGTACTCAGCTGGACAAGGAGACAAAGAAACTTTCTTGACCGCTGCACATACACTTCATTTGCCATATTACCAGGTGATCTCATCACCTACAATGGATGGATTGCATATGCAAGATGGGTCCGGATTCAGATCGACAGCTTACTATCAAAAAGATTTTAGACATGACAACGCAATTAAGTCCAAGCTAAATAGTATGAAAGGGGATATCCTAGACCCTCAAAAGTCCTACTCGCCATTGAACATAAGAGAAATTTATTTTGCTTCTGAGGTAACGGAGGAATATGCTATATTTGCCCATTGCAACCTGCCAAAATTCAATCCTATTGAGATGGCATTCAATAACGAGTTTGTTTGGGAGGGAGAGCATTACAGAGGCTTGACCCACAAAACCTGCCTCTTGCACGTAGATTTGGAAAAAGAAATCATTGAAACGTATCATACCGTGCTCTGTACTAATAAAAACACTCCATTTGATCAGTTGATCCTGGATTACGAGGAAATCAATAAGGAAGACGTTTGCAAGTACTTGAGTCAGCGTAGAGAAGTCTTAACCGAGAATTCCTATTGATTGTGATTCTTTCTTGAGAAACAGAGAGACTATTTTACCTTTTATAATAAAACACATACAAACATTAGATTATAGAAAAATATTTAAAAGCATTAAGGTTTTAATAAGATATCTTTTAAAACATTTTAATTAACTATTAGAAGTACTAATCTTCTGCTAGCTTGATCATGTGATGTGGTCAAAATTTTTATTCTCAGTCTTGCAGCCTAGCCTACAGAGCTTTCTTAGAATGAAACTTTTTCTGTGGCTGTGCACGAGGCTGCGAGAAATTTGAATCCTCCAATATGTGACTTTCTGGTTCAGATCCTTCTGTGAATATTCGACGTTAATTTGTTATTTTGAAACTTATTCTTGGTATAGTAAACCCAAAACAAAACCTGACCAATCTTTTTGTTGCTCGATTCAAGGCTTTTTATTAGTCTGCATTTCTCTTTAGAAGAATTGAAATCATTACCACAAATACAGTTTTTTGGAGCTACAGGCAAATATTGATCAGAAGCTTTTTGTACAATGTCAGGTCCAGTGCAAAGATACTTGAATGTAAGAAAAATAAGATCACATGCTGTAATTGTTTTTATATCGGCAGCTGTAGTTTTGTTTGTTTGGGTTTTGGTCTTTTCAACTACTAACTCCACCGACAGCACTTCGAACTCTACTATTCCAGACAAGACTACTTCAGCCAGTGATTTGGCGGATAACATGCTTGAAAATGCTTTTTTGGAAGAGCAAGATGCCAATTATAATGAGAATGAAGAGATTATTAATATTGATGACGAAGTGGTTGCTATTGACCTAGGTGGAAGTGTTTTAACAGACAATGTTTTTCAAGATATTGTCAATCAAATAGAGGAGTTTAGTCCACATGTTTCAGTTCCATTCTCGTCGACTTTTTCAGAACAAGATACAACAACAGACTTGGTGTCAAATTCTTTAGGCTATTACAAAAGAAAAAGCTTGAATGTTGGCAGTAATTCTGAAGATTGGAGTAACGTTTTGTCCAAGGACTCTCTATCGAATAATTATTTAATTTTAAATGACAAAATTAAAGCTAATATCACCAAATCCCATAAAGGATTTATTGATTATGTTGCCAGTGATAAGTTTAAGTATCCGGATTTATATCAGGGTGATGGAATTGTTATTGCAGGAGGAGGTAAATATTCCTTGCAAGCATATTCAGTAATTAGTGTAATCAGAAAAGCAGGAACAACATTGCCTATAGAGATATTAATTCCCTCAGACTACGAGCAAGATGAAGCGTTTTGTAACTTGCTAAAAACAGATTTTGAAAACTGTAAATGTGTTTACTTGAATGCCATTTTTGAAGACAATTATCTAAAGAACCATGAGTTTCACGGATTTCAGTATAAATCTTTAGCTTTAATGGTCTCATCGTTTGAAAACGTTTTATTATTGGATGCTGACGATTACCCTTTGAAAAATATTGATGATATTTTTGATAATGAAGTTTTCAGGGATAATGGAATGATTGTTTGGCCAGATTTCTGGAGAAGAACCACTCATCCTTTCTATTACGAATCTGCAGGAAAGAACATAGATTTTAACAAAAGATTGAGAAACCTTTATGAACATGTTCCTGTAGGTGAACAAGAATTGAGCGATGAAGAAGTTGAAGGACTTCCATACCACGATTTTACAGGTGCTTTACCTGATCCATCTTCTGAAACAGGTGAGTTTTTGATTAATAAAAAGAAACACTGGAAGTCTTTGATCTTGTCCCTATATTACAATGTTCATGGTCCAACCGTTTTTTATCACTTATTTGCTCAATACGCTGCTGGACAAGGGGATAAAGAAACTTTTTTAGCGTCGGCACATATGTTGGATTTACCGTACTATCAAGTATATGTGAGCCCCAGCATTGATTCATACTTTGAGCCTAAGGAAGATAGTCGAAGATCAGTTGCCTACTATCAAAAGGATTACAGAAAGGATTATGAAATTAAACAAATGATTTTAGACTCTTCTTCTGAAGCAGATATTGCTAGTTATTTTGATGAAACAAAGACGGAGGCTGACTCGTTGTTTGCGCACTGCAACTTACCCAAATTTGATGCTGTACAAATGGCTAATAAGGATGACTTTACCAATATGAAAAATGGTGAACACTTTAGAGCGTTGACTAAAAAAAGTTGTTTACAAGACGTTGATTTGGAATTTATAATAACCGAAGTATATTACAAGCAGTTGTGCAAAGCAGATCAATCATTAAATCCTTTTAGTTACTTAATAGAAAAAGATTTTACAAGAATTAGCAACTACTGGAAAAAAAGATATAGTTTGGTTAAAAGTACAGCTGTTTGAGATGGCAACCAAGCTCTGCAAATAAACAAATATATATACCCCTATATTCAGATGAACAAAATGCTCATATTTAAATCCATCATTATAACTATCAATATCGATTTATTTTTTTTGTATGATATTATTAAAAATCTTTATATATTTTTATATAGCTTTGAAAGAGGTAAGGATGTATAAAAACCAAATTTATGATCTTGGCTTTTCCTTCTTTTCCTTCCATAAAGCTAACAAAGAGACACCAGAGACTTTGACAACTTTGAATCTAACACCTGGAATATCACCTTTAGCTTTACCCTTTCTACCGAAACCGGCTAATAAGACTTCGTCATTTTCATCAACGAAGTTTAAACAACCATCATTTGGAACGAAAGCAGTAACTTTTTTACCGTTCTTGATTAATTGAACTCTGACACACTTTCTGATAGCGGAGTTAGGTTGCTTGGATTCAATACCTAACTTTTCCAATACAATACCCTTGGCGTGAGAAGCAGCACCGAATGGAGAGTATTTGAAAGCTGTACCCAACAATCTCTTCTTGTAAGATTGTTCAGCCCAACGACTAATTTAAAATATTACGTTTGTTTATAATTTTATAAGATTGATAGTTGTTAGTAAAAAAATCAGTTCACTCTAGGTAAAAACACAATTCAATATGATCCACTCTTGTCTTCAGTTTTAATAATAACACGGGATGAAAAGTGTGAACTACAATAAAATCTTTATAGTAATATTCTCAGTATTCTTTATTCACCGTTTTATTGTTTGTACTAATTGCATTCAAATATCTTCTCACAAGTCATGGTCCACTAAATCGATGATGAAATAAAAAACATATAAATAGAATTGGTTTCAAAAAAGACATATTCGCGTCTTCCAAAATTCATTTAAAGTTTCATTTCTTTCCAGTTCACACTCTCCTCAATATTTCATTACTCACTTCTATTATCTAACAAAAAACAACACTGTTGTTCGTATTGTATGTAATAGCAGGCAAACTTATCAAAACTGTTCACAAATATAGACCATTTATGTCATTAAATCTACTTTCATTCCTATTGGAATGCTTGTTTCTATATTCCATTCTCGTACATACTTGTTTCTTCTGTGAACTCTTAATTTTCTAGCAGCGTTCAAACCTCTTGGCTTACCGTTACCCATGTTGATTAATAAAGTTTTAGCTGGTTTTTAGATTGGTTTACCTACCTTTATTAGAATTCAATAATTTCACGTACCTTTACTGTTGTACCGTATGCTTGTAGAATAAGTAATACCTTTTGCTGTGTGCCTATATGAGAATATTCAGTATTATTCATATATCAAGAAAAAATGTCAAAAAAAAAAACCAAAAAAAAAAATGTCAAAGAAGTTTTTAAACGCAATTATTTTTTTAAGCCTCAAAATAAAATTTTAGGCAGAAATTTAAAAAAAAACAATTTTTTTTTTGCAACTCTTAAAATGTAGTAAAAAATTGCTCAAAGTGACTAAATACTGAACAAAAAGGTATAAACAGTTGAAGGGATTTCACTTAAAACGAAAAGCAACCAATAAAACTTTGTTATTTGAATGTCTTCTTTACAACCCTTTGAGCCCTCTGATTTGTTCCAATCGCAGAATATAAATTTAGATCCTTTTACTGAAAATTTTCCCTTGTATTTTTACCTAGAGTATCTAATATTCCATCCAAACTATTTCTTCAAATCTACAGAAACCACATCTTATGAAGGTGAATCAAGCACTAAAAATAAGAGGATATCTGGATACATAATGGGCAAGGTTGAAGGATCTCAAGAATATCACTCTCATATATCCGCCGTTACAGTGGACAAAGAATACAGACGTATTAAGATATCGAGTGATGTACTGCTCGATTGCTTTAGAAATATATCGGATTACATTTCCAAGGTCAAATTTATTGACTTGTTTGTGAAATGCGACAATGATTTAGCATTAAAACTTTATGAGAAACTTGGATACAAAGTATACAGACGGGTTGTTGGGTATTATGATTTCAACGGGCTTCAAAATTTAAAGAGACGTGACGATGATAAATTGGACGCGTTTGATATGAGATTTTCGCTAGGAAGAGATAGAGGTGAATCTTTGAAAAATGGAGCAAGAAATAACAGGTGTCTTGCTGATGATGTTACTTTTACTTAGAATTTGCTACGTTAAACACTATATAAAGATTCAAGTCGTTTTGTTTCATTCTTAGAACAGTTGTTCTGTTGGATCAAACTTGCTGCTATTTTCAGACGGTCTTTCGTAATAACCGCTTTTATTGTTGTCTTGATTATAACTGTTATTGGAGTTTTGGCCTCCCCTTCCTCTGTTACTGTTTTGGTAACCACCTCTGCCTCTATTGCCACCTCTTCCCCTATTGCCACCTCTGCCTCTGCTGCCACCTCTGCCTCTGTCGTTGTGTCTGTTTTTCTGATATCCCGATTCACCAAAGGTGGCATAGTTGGAGTTTCTACTATGGATTTGATTATCATTATTCCCTTCCTCGAAGTCATCGAAACTGTCAAAGAAGGAACTTCCACCGCTACTTTTGCTCTCTGGCTTAGGATTTTGTGCGCGCATGGCTTCTAATTCCTTTTGGAACTGTTCCTGCTGGGACATAAAATCGTCACTGTCATTGCTTTCTTTTTCAGCAACCTTTGGTTCAGCAAGAGAGTTTACAGTGATCTCATTCTCCGGACTGTATGCAGCTCCGTATCTGTCCAATGCTGTTGGCTGCTTTGGTTTGCTGGGGGCTGTCTCTTTTTCAACTACAACAATCTCTTCTTCTTCTTCTTCTTCAATGTTCAGTTCAGATAAATCATTTCCGGAGAATGAGTGTGTTTCTTCTGGCGTAAAACTTTTGTATGGGGGAGTTGTGTTTTGTAAACTCTTCATTGTTATAGTACCATTATCAACATCAAGTTGCTGCAATATCCCCTTGTATCTGGCTCCGTCTATAGTGCATATGTTCACTCTTCTTCCAATATATTCGTTATCCATTTTTTTATTTACGGTGATTCAAAAAAGGGTAAAATTATAGAGCTTCAGTGGGCAATTTAGGTTACCTTTTCAATAATTTATTCTTTATATAATATTTAAATACAGCTCTCGTTGAAAGTTTATAATACACATATACATATTTTTCCAGACGCTTTTCAGAGCTGAAAGGCAAGTGAGATGGCCTTAAATCCGATGCCAGTAATCTGCTTAATCAATTGACCAGTAAAACATTTCTTTTAGCAAGAAAGCAATGGACAGTAAACAGCATGCAGTGAAAGAGTTATAAGAATTTGTTGCAAAAATCAAGTAAAAAATAGGGCTGTTACTCACTATCTTCCGTATTCTCATTTTCTTCTTTTTTAAAGTCACCCAGGAGCCATTTGGGCAAATTGGCCTTTTTATAGAAATAAGATATTGGCTTTTTCTGCTCTGTGAGAATATTATCCAGTCTGTTCAGAAAAATATATGGGTCATCTAAATTGTCTCTCTCCAAAGCCATCTTAACAGACTTAATTAACAAGTATCTTCTGTTATATTTTTTGATAAATTTAGGTTCACACTTGATCTTCCATTTCTTCCCAAACTCAAGATCCAATCTCTCAAAAGAATAGTTTTTGCTTGTTATTTCATGGTATTGGATCCAAATATCAATTGTCGTTTTCACTTTTTCTGATAACTTTAGATCATAAATATCTAGCAAATTAGTTTCAGTAATCACCTGCCTGGATTCAAATTTGGGTGGCAGGATAACCTTTGACTTATTGTAAGTTTTTTTTATCTTCTGAGTCTTGTTGATTTGATTATGATTATTCGAGGAAACCCCTGCTGACGATTCAGGAGCTTGTGAATCAATCTTCATGCTGTTTTCTGGTTGAATGTAGACACTGGCAAATTGTTGGATCACATTGCTCATTGATTTATTGTTTGCAGGAGGTATATTGCTTTGCGAACTGTTGGTGGCAGAACCAGTACTGGATACAGTGTTTTCGTTGCTATCTCCATATATTGTGGACATGACGTTAAAGTTGTAATTTGGAGAAACTACTATTTGCTTTTTTGCATCATATTTCAAATAGTTGTTTCCCATTGTGTTGGGGGATCTTACATTTGAAAACTTTGGAAAGACAGAAATATGATTTCTGGAATTTGTTGGTGAGACAATTACATTTGAATCTCCAGCAACCAGGTTTGTATTTGGAGAATCAATAATTGGATTATTTTGACTGTTGTTGTTTGAGTTTTGAATAAACAAATTCATCATTGGTGTATTCATTTGGGACAAAGTAGGATTGTTAGAAGGAATCGCATTGTTAATAAAATTGGGATTGCTATTTCCATTCCCTTGATTCATTGTGAAAAACATTTGACCGTCTTTGAAAGGTGTTATCAAACCACCATTATTTAGCTGTGGAGTCATAATATTTCCAGGCTGGGAAAACCCATTATATGGAGGCATATTTACTTGCGTTGCTCCTTGAAACGATGCAGGATGCAAATACATCATATTTGGGGAGAGCATTTGATTGTTTTGATGTGTCCCAGAATTTGTTACAGTTATGTTTGGTATTGAAAGTCTTCCTTGTGAAACAGAGGGTGCACTGTCTTTTGAATCGGTAACAATATTAGACTGTAAAATTTCATCAATTGGCTTCAGGGAATGGCTAGCTTGATTTGCATTCTTTTCCTTTTCTTGACCCTTTTGATTTTTTCTCAGCAATCTTTCTCGTTTTTTAAGCAATTTTTTCTTGTACATATTTATAGCCTTTCTATGTAGTTCTTTAATGGCATCATATTGCCTAGATTTACTAGAATGCGACATATGCTTGCCGTTGAGCTTTGAAACTGACTTACTCGACTTGGATTCTGAGACTTTGGAAATTTCATCATCTTCTTCTTCATTTCCAGAAACTACCTGTGAGTTATTTGTATTCTGGGTGGTTATTCTAGAAATAGGCAGAGAAGAATCACTCATAGAATAATCCTCTGTATCCAAACTTTTGCTTCGACTTACCTTCTGTTTGTTCTTTTTCTTTATTTTATGTTGGTGAATCTTTAACTGATTTTTCACTTCACCTTGAGCATCAAACTGAATGCTCTTTTTGCTTTTTATCAATGTAATGCCATCGGTTCCGTTACCATCAGCATTCATTTCACTGCTATCAACCTCATGGTCGTTTTCGCTATCTTCAAAGTCTCCATCATAGTCCTCAGTCTTATTGTTGCTCAAACCACTTAAACCACTCCATCCACTCATTCCTGAAACACTGATGTCCAGACTGTCACTGCTCATATCATCAGAGGTAGTGGAAAATGACTCTTCATCTTCACTGGAGTATTCGCTTTCTGCGCTTATAACATTTTCGCCACAGCTCTCACAGTACTTAACATCTTTTGAGTTATTGCTGTCCTGTTGCTGCTGCTGATAAGCGTGCAGGTGGTTGTCACTCACATAATCTCCATTCAATAGCCTGTTCAACTCATCCAGTTCTTTCAAGTTGGTCAAATCTTCGTTATCTAAAAAGGCAAGCAATTCATTGGAGTGTCTAGCAGGATCTTCGTTCTGAGAAAATAATCCGTTATTCTGTTCATTCCCATTCAAAAGCGAGCTGCTAGGAGCAACCCTTCTGTGGCTTCTTATTTTCTTTTTATGTCTCTTTTGCAAAGAAGGCTTATCGAATTTGACCTTCATCTGGTTAAAAGCATCTTCGTCTCCTTCCACCTTAGCATTCAAGGATGGGATATTGCTGTGCTCCACCGACCCTCCGCTTCTAGGAGATACTTTATCTTTAATGCTTTGTTTTGGTGTAGTGTCATTGTTTGTAGTCGTTTCATAGTCCGCCTCAGAAAAGTTGTAGTCATTGTAGTCACCAGATTGAAGCAAAGTATCCTTTTGAATCACTGGCGGACTCGTCAAGTGCTGGTGTCTCTTCTTTTGTTTTTGATCTATATTTCCTTCGGCCAGCAACTTTTTGTTGTTCTTCTTCTTTTCTGCCTCTAGTTTCTTTTTCTTGTTTAAGTAGGACGAGATAACCTTCAGTCCTTTGTTGATTTTGGTGTAGATGATTTGTTTCTTATCGAATTTTGTTTGTAACTCAGCAAATTGTTTTTGCAGCTCTTTGTACTGCTCTGCATTTACTGGAACGAGCTTGTTGTTAGCGACACTTTCATCCTTAGCTTCTTCGCTCTTGCTTTTAATAGAAGCTGCATTCTGCTGGCTAGAAATGTTTTGGTCATCTTCCATTGTTATTTTCGGTCAAGCGGCAACTATGAAGCGCAGCTGCTGTAGATCTCTGCGTTTAGAAGTAAAAGATACTTTGGTTTAAAGACAGGCTTTCAGCTCAAGTAGAAGACTTTGAACAACGTATGGAACACTGATCTCTATAATAGCGAAGCAAAAAAATCCGCTGTGCGTAATAAGTATTGTGAACAGAAGGCTGCCCTTTTGTAGTGTGTAAGACGGCCTGTGAAACTCAAGTACTATCGATACTGAGACTGGGCGGTTATCGTTCGGCTAAAATAAATACAAAAAAGCTTTCTAATTGCTCTTATAATTATGATATCCACTAAGCTAAACAGTAATGGCCTTTGTTTGTTGGTTCTTCCAAAAAAGAAGCTCGTTTTATGGCAATCAATAGTGATATTGTAGCCGCCTTAAGTTTAACCAATCAGTGGTTACAGGGTCTTCGAGACTAATATTGATAGAGCTACGACCAAATACAGGAATTTTGGTTGGTTCAGTAGGCAAAATGTAAGAGTATTGTAGAACTTTCTCTCTAGTACTGACAGGACAATTAGGAGTGCGAGAACAGCGTTTCTAAGCATAGGCTAGGCAGTCAATGCCGCATTCTTGGTCTTTGCACTGACATTTGAAGAAGGAAAAATGTCTTTTTTTTTGAAAAAAAAGACGCTTGGGGCGGCCCATGAAAGGCAAAAAATAATCGGTCATGTGATTGGTACATACATATCACGTGCTTAATACATGTTCAAACACGTGACCTAGTAGCACGACCGGCTGGTCACATGCCATTTTTGTGCTGTCTTCTTCTGCGCTGCTTTGGGCCTCCTAAAACAAATGATCAGCAGCGGCTCTCACTTCTCTCACAACAGTAACTTATCTGTATCCTTTTACAGAGGGCTCTCTGCATCCAAAACCCAAAGGCAGCAAGATGAATGTGGTTGTTAGCAGACAGCAGCTTATAAACTGGATCAATGACTCTCTTAATTTGAACGTGACACGAATCGAAGATTTGGGTATAGGCTCTGTGTATCTACAGCTAATGGACTACATAAATGTAACAACAAACGAAAACGAAAGCTTCCCCATGCATCAGGTTTACTGGACAAAAGATATCCTTTTTGAAGACCAAATTGTCAACGAGGAAAACAAGAGACTGAGGATTATCAAGAATCCGCAACTATCTGGCCGCGATCAAATGATGTCAAATTACAAGCTCTTGCAGAAATGGTTTCAAGAACTAAAAATATCCAAAAACATTCCAATTGATAAGCTTATTCTGTGTAAATTTCAAAACAACTTAGAGTTTTTGCAGTGGATTTTTAAGCATTTCATGTTGGTGATAAAATCCAGAGGATTTGAGTCTCCTGACGAATTCCTGCGTTTTGTGAGAAAGGAGAACTTGTACGATCCTATAAGCAGAAGATTTGCAGGATGTTCCAGCGGAGGCAGCTCTTCTTCCACAACATCAAGAAGATCATCTGTTCTTCGCAATAGATCAACTGCTTCATCAGATGGAAGCAATGCTTCTCTATTAAGCACTAAAAGGGCAGTTAGCAATGCTGCTGCTGCCAGAAGAACATCGTCACTGAACAACTGCATTGGATCTCCCTCTGGTGGTAAGCTTGCAAATGGCCAAAGCTCAGCAGGAAATTCTCGAAAGTCTTCTGGCAATAGAGCTTCGGGATTTGCTAAAAGCAGCCCTGTGACTGACTCTACGAACTTTGGTCCTCGAGACTCAGTCAACACAGCAGAGCTAATGGCAAAATACGAAAGCATAATCCATGCCATCAACACAGAAAGGCAATTTTATTTTGATAAACTGCGATCGTTGGAGCTTCTGATTTTGACTATACAAGAAAACAACAACATAGAAGAAGATTCCGAGCTTCAGCAATTGATTACACATATTTTAAAGATCTTATATTTCAACAGTGATGGTGAAAAAGAAAACGGCGTCGTTGACACGATTGGAGATGTAGATAACGAAGTTAAAAAGACAAATCTTGACGCAGTGGCTGATCCACAAAGAGATGTTCTTTCCATTGACGACAGTGAAATGTTTTAACATTGAGCGTACAGCTTAATTTTTTGTTTAGGCTTATTTTCTAGTTTTGCCATATACATTTATATATAGAATTTTATAAAATATGATATTTACAAGTGGTTATTCTTGGAATGGGCTTCATTATTGCTTTTACTTGTCCAAATACTTTTCAAACTCATTATGTTTCTCAGCATATGGTCTTTTCCCTAATAGTTCTAGCATATCTTTTCTTGTTATGGTTTCTTTCTCCAATAGTCTTTGAGCAACCTTCTCAACAGCATCACGTTTTTCTTTCAACAAAGTAGAACATCTTAGATGGCAGTCACTGACAATTTGTTTGATTTCTTCATCCAAAATAATGGCAGAAGATTCAGAAAACGGTTTTGTAACACTGATGCCGCCGCTGCTGTCATTGCTGTAGTTTATGTATCCTAATTTACTAGACATCCCTAATTCCTTGCACATCTTAGACGCTATAGCGGTAACCTTTTGAAAATCGTTTTGTGCACCTGAAGTAACAGTATCGAAATGCAGCTCTTCAGAGCAACGACCACCCAAAGCCATTACCATGGTATCAAAATACTGCTCTTTTGTCATCAAATTGTTGTCTGAAGGAATATATTGAGCATATCCCAGTGCAGCGGTGCCTCTTGGAACAATAGTAACTTTCAACAGTGGATCACAATTCTTCAAAAACCAACCACAAACGGCATGGCCGGCCTCATGGTAAGCTACAATCTTTTTTAAATCTGGTGGCAATACTTTAGACTTCTTTTGTAGTCCAGCGATAGTTCTAGAAATAGCCTCTTCGAAATGATCAAAGCCGACATAGCTGGACTCAAATCTGGCAGCAATCAACGCAGCTTCATTACAAACATTTGCTATATCAGCTCCAGAAAAGCCAGCTGTAGTTGAGGCCAATCTTCCAGCCAGCATAGCTAAATCAGCGTTAATTTCCAGTTTTAATTTCTTCAAGTGGATCATGTAAATCTGTTTTCTTCCCTCTAAATCAGGTAAATCAATTTCTATCTTTCTGTCAAATCTACCTGGTCTAAGCAAAGCATCATCTAAAACTTCTAATCTGTTAGTACTAGCCATCAAAACTACTTCTTTACCTTGCTCAGCAGTGTTAAATCCATCCATCTCAATTAATAGTTGATTTAAAGTGTTTTCTCTTTCATCATTCCCGTTGGAGATTTTATTACTGTTCCTTTTTTTACCAATAGCATCAATTTCATCTATGAATACTATACATGGAGAAAGAGTTCTTGCTAGTTTGAATAAATCTCTGATTCTAGAAGCACCAACACCAACAAACATTTCAACAAATTCAGAGCCTGAGATTGAAATAAAGGGAACCCCTGCTTCAGAAGAACACGCTTTGGCTAACAATGTTTTACCAGTACCTGGTGGACCATACAGTATGCAACCTTTAGGAATCTTGGCACCTAACTTGTTATAATGGGTAGGGTTTTTCAAGAAATCCACAAACTCCATGATTTCTTGCTTTGATTCTTGGCAGCCAGCTACATCCTTGAACTTTGTTATTCTCAAGTTGTTGTGAACATTTGGTGGAGCTCCTGGGGGAGGTGTGTAATTTTCTGGATAGTAAACAGTAGATTTGTTTTTACTCATTTTAGAAAGTCTATTAAGAGGAGAGCCTGCACCGCCAGCCTGGCCTCTCATGAACCAAGCTAAGATTGACAAGGTTATGATGGAAGGCAAAAATTTTCCAAACAAAGAAAAAAGTGATGTTTGGTCTAGCTGGTAGAATATCGGTGTATTTGGAGAGTATCTTTCTAGATAAGACTCAAACTGCTTGACTGAGCCAATGGAAAATGAAATCGTATTAGAAGTGTTTTTAAAGAACACTGTGGCAATTGACTTATCGTGAACAACAATCTTGGCTATGTTTTCTCTGTTGAGATCATTAGTTAAATAATTGCTGATGAAATCTTGAAGGGTGATGGTATTTGGAGGACCCCCAAATCCTTCAGCACCGGTTTGTTGCTGTGTCTGTTGTTCCGCATTTCCGTTTCCATTTGTGTATAAAGGAATCAACAAGGACAGAACAAACAAGACTATGGCAAAAATAGGTGGCTTTTGAGGCCCTTTTGGACCGTTATTGTTACCGCTGTTGTTATTAAACAAAGGTGTTTGTGGACTTGCTGAAGGCTTAGGAGAATTTCTAAACAGATCAACAATGCTAATTGCAGAATAGGATAGAGGTATAGATTTTGCTGCTGCTTCAGCCTTTGGTTTGTTGAATAAAGAGCGTCTGGCTGAAATACCCGCCAGATATGAGTTAGACAAATACAAATTTGAGAGGGAAGACGACGTTTTAGCATGAGATGAAAGCTTCAAAGCACCAATTCTTGGTGATGCTAACAGAGAGTTGACTAACTTCATATTGTTTGTTTTTCACTGTGAACACAAAATTACAAATAAGGAATATTGTCAAAGCTCTTATATGAAATTTATGCACAAAACTAACTCGGTATGGTGAGAAGAAGATTGGGTTGTAAATGCCTTGTTGGGTTTGGCACTTTCGTTCTGAAGAGGTTGGATTGACTTGAGGTGGCGATTTTTGGATGTGAGTTCTTTGCCGAGGAAAGGAGACGCAGGGCGAGGCGAAGCGAAGCGAAGCAGATGTCAAAAAAGGGCTCGTGACTTCTTCAAGTCCGACAGCATCCAAAGCACTTCCTTTTGCGGAACACGTCCATCCGTCGCCCACACGTCATATACCACGTGACAGGCATTACCAACCGAAACACCCACACTTTTTTCGCTCTGATCATTAGGCGTCAACGGTTTTTTTATTCATATTATTAAGCTTTTTGAGGTTATTTTTAGAATTGTATAATAGTCATTTCTGTCCATTGACGTCACATCGCCTTTATGCTCAACAGATTCATTACAACTATGAAACAAAAGTAAACTAAAATCCGAAACAGGAAAAAAACATTTTCAAAATAATATTCAGATTCTCTGGCTTATCAGAGGGATGAGGAATGCAGAAAAACAAAGCAGTGGCTGCTGAGACGGTTACTGCAGAAGCTACGCAATAATTTCAAACGACAAAACAGCCACTGTTTCTAGAAATCGGCCTGGAAAGCTCTCGTCTACAGAGTGCAGTGCAGTACAGTACAGTACACTACAGCACAGCACAGTACAGTACAGTACAGTACAGTACACTACACTACACTACACTACAGCACAGCACAGCACAGCATGGAAAGCACACGCCTGCAGCCATGTGACCCGTTGGACTTTGGCAGCTGCTCCACCGAGCCATGTGACCCGTTGAATTTTGACAGCAGCTCACCTCAATTTCAACAAGGACGGTTGGCCAAAAAAAAAAAAAAAAAAAAAACCCTCAATTCGGTCCCTGCTGGGTGAAATTATGCATGGGCCAATTTCTTTTGTTATATATTCAAAATGCTTTTTTCCTCTGGTTTTTCTCGGCTTAGCATTTTCGCCCTTGATACATTTCAGGAATGCACGAGCACGTTGCTGCTTAGAAAGGCAACACCAAGAATTGCTGAAGAAAAAAAAAAACGTGACAAGCTAAATTATGTGAAACAAAGCACAACTAAAAGAACTGAGCATTCCGCATTGAGAAACAACGAGTGTCTGCTGAATGTCGGGAGAAGGCAGGGGGGCCACTGGGAGGCTACGCGACGGCGGGAGACTGAGTAACTGGAAGTGGGGGAGACAGTAAGTCATAGACAGACAGTCAGAAACAGTCAGTCAGAAAAAGTCAGCCTCCCAATCCCTTCAGCGTCTCTTTTTTCTCCTCAGCCGCATGGATTTTGTCCAAAAATCTAGATTGTTTTTTTTCATTTTTTATTTCTTGGTTGCTTTTTTTCTCTCGCTGTTCTCATTATGTTTCATTTGTTTTTTGTTCCTTCCTTTCTAAAATCAGCGTAGATGTCAAAAAGCCTTTGGTAGGACAACAAAACTGTGATTGTTGAGGGAAAACAAAGAAAAACGTTGAGATTTTCAAATTCCCATTTTTTTGATGAAACATTCAGTCGCCCTGCCTTGTGAGATTTGAGAAAATTTTTTATATATATCATTTTGGACTAAAACAGACAGGAAGAAGTGAAAGAAAGAGGTAGTAAAGCAGAAACAACTAACACAACTAAGTTACAACTAGACACTCCTAGATACCACTAGATATCACTAAATTCTACTAGTCCATACAGCTAGTTCATCCAGCTCATCAATACAGCTCGTTCATACAGCTCGTTCACACTTTCAGAACACAACCAGGTCTTCATCCTCGTGAGCAGACAAAAAGATACTCACCGCCAGCCCTATCAAGGATCCTTTTACCCTTTCAATAAGAGCTGCAGCCCTGTGTTCCTTTCGCAAAACAAACGAACCCACCGCTTTCAAGACATTTTCTCTGTCCAAAATAGTTCACACTCTAACCATTGTGTGGAAACAAAGCAGAACAACAATCTCTGTCCTGCTGTCTAACCGAAGTTTCTTTTTGCACACTCTGCTTTTGAATCAAGTTCTACTCTCCCACCAAAAAAAATTAGCTGGCTCCTGCTCGGTAAAAATAATAATCCATCCTTATTTTTTGCTACAGCCCTTTTCTGCCACCCAGTCAGGGACGATTCAATCAGCGAACGATCCAGTCATCATTTCGACAGATCGTACTCATAGCAAGCACACACACGAGAAGTCGTTGTACCCATTACAACACTCAAAAAACTCGTGACCCAAGCAGCGGAAAAGAGATTCTGAACCGCTCCGTTAAGCGTTATCCACCATCAAAAGCTTCTGAGAACATCTGCTGGCCAGCCAAACAACAAGCTTTAGGTTGATACCACGCATTCTTGGAGAAACCAAAAACAGGTCTTAAAAAGAACCATATCACAACAGCACCGCCTCCACCATGGCTGCAAAACTTGAAGCACAGGCACAAGCAGACTCCAAAGGCAATGCCCAGCCTATCACAAAGCTACCTTCCATCAGTGCACTTCTCAACCCTGCTGATAATAAAAAAAAGGGCCCATCAGCTCCTGCTGAAAAGAGCAAACCATCCCAGCAGGTTTTCACAATGTCCTCTTCAAACAGCCCCCTGCCAGGAATGGTGATGATGCCGCAATCAAATTCCTCTAAGCTGCAGCAAAGTGCACCTTTCCTTAGCTCCAACAGCTATGCTCCTGGCAACACAAGATCCGACAGTCAATCAAACCTGCAATTTTCCCAGCAGCCTGGGATGAATCAGCAATTTCTTCATCAGCACCCTGCTCCGCAGTACAGAAGCCTAAAAAATTTTGCCTCTCATCCAACTCTCGACATGACCAGAAACACCAGCCCTCTTGGTCACACCAACGTGTCTCTTCCAATGCAATCCGAAGGTGCAAATAATTTGTCTATTCCAATAGGTAATTCCAACAGCTCAGATACTTACAAAACTCAGGCTTCTCCCTTCCCCCAATCCAGAAATTTTTCTGGCACCACAAGAAACACCAGCACCAACCAGATAATTCCCATCTCAGCTGCAACCACCATGTTCAGACAAAATAGCAGATCAGGATATACACCACAGGCTAATGGGTTTTCCCAGATCCACGATATGTCCACACAGGCCACACCAATTAACAGAAATCAGTTTTCGAACTGGAAACCTCACAGCGAGTCTTTTTCATCCCCTCAAATGGCAATGAACTCTCAAGCTTCTGTGAATTCCAGAACTCATTTCAGAAGCCTTCCAGTCATTTACCAACAGCAAAGACTTTCATCTCCTATGGTAAATTATTCTGGCGAGGTAAAGAACCCAATACATAATCCAAATTTTCAACAACAAAATCAAGAATCAGCAATAAGTGGGGCTAACGATGCATTAAATAACAATAACAACATTCTGTCACAACAGTACCAAATAATTCACCAGCATCCAAACCAGCAACAGCTTTTGTATCAATATCCGAAACACTATATTCAAGTTTCAAATCAGCCTGATCGTGTTCCATCGCCAATGTATGTTCAACAAATGGGAGCAGCCGGCTCAGCATCGAACAGAGTGTCATTTTCCAACTACAATGGTTTCAAAATGAACCTTCAGCAGCCTCTCACCTCACAAACGCCTCCATTGCTTGACGAGGGCAAACCTCAAGAAGCCACTGGCACGGAAATTTCTCCTAAAAGAACTGGCAGCAACTCTTCTAACGTGAGTGAAAACAATTCATATAACAGCGAAATTGTTGAAGTTGAAGTTGAAACGGAAACGCCTGTTAAAAGAATTCCAAGACCTAGAAACGCATTTATTTTATTTAGACAGCATTACCATAGACTGATATTTAAGGAGCAGACAGAAAAATTAACTTCTGAAAGAGTGCAGAACGAAGAGCAAAGTAGCAATACTAAAAAACCAGCTGATACTACAGTTGATTCGTTTAAGTTGAACTCGTCTGTAAGTAAGACCATAGGTTTCAAATGGAAAAATCTGCCAGTTGAAGAAAGACAAAGCTGGTTGGATCGTGCTGAAAAAGAAAAGTCAGAGCATCATTTGAAATATCCTGATTATAAATATGTTCCAAGACGTAAAAAAGGTGGCAAGAAATAGTAAATTTGTTTTAGCAAGTAATTTAAACAAGTGTGAAGGCAAGAATTGTCTTAGATAAGTGTCTCTGGCAGTATCAGAACAACACTTTTTTGAATAAAATAAAATGGATTTGAATAAAAGGAATGGATCTAAATCAAATAAATAAAATAAAATAAAATCAAATCAAATCAAATCAAATTTAAAACAAAGAGTTATATATAAATATATAGTTGTATCAGTAAAGTAAAAAAAAAAAAAAAGAAAACTATTTAAATACGTGCTCCAGTGGGTTTGCATCACCAGACCAACTAGTGGAGCATTTCGTATATAGCTGCTTACTTTATTGCCGGAACTGACGACCGTCCAAGCGCTCGGTTATAGAGCATTAGTGAAACAGCTGCTTTTAATGAAAGGCAGCGCTACTAATGAAAAACAGCGATACTAATAAAATATGCTTTTTGCCATTAGTAGAAGACTTATAATCATAATCTTTTCCCTGACACAGGCTTTAAAAAATTTATGAGGCAAAAATTAGCTTCTCACCAATTTTATATTGCGCCCATTATTAAAAGCTGAAATAAGGTTTGGTAAGATTTTGATTTTGCATTGTGTTGATATGTTACAGGGAGCTCCTCCTAAAATACCACTAATTGTCTCCTTTTGTGAAGCTCCCAATAAGATTAAGGGGGGAATTGCCCGCAGAAGGAAAGAGAAACACACAGCATATGACACGTGATTGGATTTTTGATAAAAGCCTTTGCCCAGCAGCATTGGCTATCGCGTCAAAAGCGGTTGCTTCACTTTGATACAGAGTACATCGTTTTTGGTAGTAGTCACGGGTGAGGTGGTTTTAGCTAGTTGTCAATCAGATTAAAGCATTTGTTTTCAGGTTGTTTCTGTGATGAAAATGCTCGCTGTAAAGTTTGGAAGCTGGTCTGCTGGCTCTTTGTATGGGCAACATTTAGAGCTCTCTTGAGTGTGCTGGGTAAGCCAGTAAAAGCATATGTGTCACATGATATTTGTGTCCACGTGATAGTCACGTTTTTGTGCACCATGCGAAATAAAAATTTTCTTTGCCTTTCTCACAAAAAAAATTTTCCATCCATCAATTCGCAGCTACGATTCCCAAAGTAAGTTTCATAAAATACTGACTACCCAAACCCCAGCAACATGTTGTCCTTTCTACCTAAGTCTACTGTCAGATTGAATGGTATCAAACGTGTTAACAGCCTCGGTGTTAGTTTGCTTGAAAGCAAGCAATTCAAGTCAAGCATCAATACAAAGGATCCAGATAGTGTAGGTTACCAGCACTTCCTTAAATTGAAGCCTAAGAAGATAAAGCACGCTGAACCGCATACAGAACTACCAGAAAATAGACAAAAGATTTTAGCCAGTGATGATCCTCAGGAAGCGCACTCCCTATATGAGAAACAAATTCTATCTCTATATCCTAAGTCTGCAAAATTAGCAGCTTTAGCACATGTAAATATCAACGATTTCGAAAAAGGACAGCTAAATAATATAAAATATCCAAAGGTGCCTGAAAAATATGATACCTTTTTGAAGTTAGATGACTTTTTCGACTATCAGCCAGGCTCCAAGGCCCATGAAGACTACCAAAATATGTCCAGACAAGAGCCAAACTGGAAACCTAGCACGCAGTTGCTACCTGAAGAGCTGTATGGTACTAGAGTCTTTCCGGAGATAGCCCACTTAAGAGCCAAAGAAATGCACAAGGTTTTTAAGGAAATGGACTATTCTGAAAAGGCTCAAGTGAATGCTGAACTGGTGTTAGGTATCAGAGCTCCTAAGGTGTTGAAAAGATACTTGAACGATATTCAGCTGTCAGCTTTAGCTGTCAAGTCCAACACCTCCACCGAATACTTGAAGAAGAATTTGATGAATAAGATTCTTGTCAACAAGAGAATTCTGAAAAGAAAGGGTTCCAACAAGATTCTTGTCAACTGGGTTCTGATGGCTGTGGGAGATGGAAACGGTATGATTGGTATTGGAGTAGGCAAATCAGCGTTGTCACGTGAAGTTGCTATTTCTCAAGCCTATAAAAATGCTATTCAGGATTTGAAAATGGTTCCAAGATATGAAAATAGAACCATTTGGAACCAGATCAGATATAAAAAGGGAGCTATTGACTTGATTTTGACTCCCAAAAGACCAGGTGGTGGTTTGCAAGTTTCCCACATTATCTATGAACTGTGCTCGTTGATTGGTATTAGAGACATGACCTGTAAGTTGCTGAGATCGAGAAACGTGATGAATACGACGAAGACTTTTGTTGACGCTCTGCTTAATGGACAGCATCCAATTGAAGATATGGCTTTGCAAAGAGGTAGAAAAATCGTTGATGTTAAAAAGGCTTACTTCGCTTAGTTTTTCCTTTGCAACACTTCTTGTATATACACGTATTTAACCAATTCACACAAAAGAATCATAACGAAAGAGAAATGGCTTTGGCTGCTTTGGTGACCTTGCCGTGGAAAGTACCCATCCATTGGAGCTGTAAACAGTCTCCTTGCTCTTACTCAAGCGAGCCAAGCAGCAGGCAGCCGAACCAGGCACGTGAATAAGTTAAAGCATCTCGTGTTTTGGTCACGTGATGTTAGCTGCTGGTATTGAACGGGCCGTCATCAAAAGCTGCCGTTGATTGAAACCACAGGTTCAGCGTTTTAGTCCTCACCAGAACGCAACAGAATATATATACCAGTTTGGAGCACAAGACGCATAAAGTTTAAAGTTTACTAAAATCTATGCTAGCAATAAGAATCCTTTGCCCAAAACTAGCTAAAAACGAGCTTGGAGCGGTGAAAAGGCTCTTGTCCACTCTGCATACAACCCAGCAGCAGCTACATTTAAACATAAATAACAAAACACCTTTAAATGTTCTTTCCAGAACGAAGCGTTTACAGAAAGTCTCTTTATTTCATACAAGCTGTGTTAAGGGCTATAAAACACCCAGATACGATTGGGTTCCTGTGAAAACAACGAAAAACTACCTACAAGAGATGGAAAGAGATGAATCAGAATCGTCTACCGCTCATGTTACAAGATATATTCTTTGGATCTGTTTGTTTTTAATTCCTTTGGTCTCATTGAGACTAGGAATATGGCAATATGAAAGATTGAATTGGAAAGTTGATTTGATTGCCAACTGTGAAGAGAGACTGTATATGCCACCTTTGGAGCAGGATAACTTAATCGAATCGTTCACCTTGAACAAAAACTTGACAGAACTACAGTTTTTGGCAAATGATGAAGAAGAGTTTGAAAACTACATTTTTGAGTTTAATGACATTATTGATAAAAACTACCAATACAGAAGAGTCAACCTAATTGGTGAGTGGGATTATAGCAATGAAATGTTTGTTGGTCCAAGAATAAAAAACGGTCATAAAGGATATAAGCTTTTTACGCCTTTGATTTTAAGAGGAGGTAAATACGATGGTGAAAAGCTGCTAGTTGAAAGAGGTTGGGTTTCTGAAAGGAACGCGGTTCCTTACCTAAGAACCCTGCAGCATTTGAGTTGTCCACAAGGAATTGTCAAGATCAGCGTTTTCATGAAAGCAGCCAAAAGATTAGGTCATGGACAAATGAAAAGAAACGATTCCAATGGAAGAATTTGGCAGTTAATTGAATGGCCAGATATGTTAAAGCAAGGTGATTGTAAAATTCCACTATATTGCCAGCAAATAACGGATTTATATGACCACAACTGGAAGGTTGAGGAAGTCAGCGAAACTTCTTTGAACTTTGACAAAAACAATGGAAACAATAAAAAATCATGGTTCAGTTGGTTTTCGAAGAATAAAACCGCCGCAGATAGCAGTGTTGTGCCTAAAAATGGCGATCCTTCCAGTTACACTTCACCTACCTTAAATAAAAAGTTGCATCTGGTAGACAAAGCTGACAAGTCGCTAGAATTTGATGAACAGCAGTTTATCAAAGCTGGAGTTCCTATTGGTGAACCTCCAGAAGTCAAATATACCAACGATCATTTCCAATATATGGTGACTTGGTTTTTATTAGCAATAACTTCTGGTACGGCATTGTGTGCCTTTTTATTCAAGCAAAAGAGAAATGGTTTGAGAAAAGTAAGTGATATGAAAAAGGCCAGATTGAGAAGAGCTGAAAAAATATTTGGCAAATAAACTGTTTGCAAAACACCCTTTGGCAAACCTGGGCATGTAAATAGCTCTTTTCGTGGTATATATATCGATATATTCGTTTCAAATATTGAATTGATTAAATGCACGTGATTTGTTCGGACTTATTCCAGAGGAAAAATTTTCCTGTTTCGACAACCTACCAAATCACAACGTTAGTATTTAACAACACACAAACATCTGGTTTGGAGAACAGTAAACAGAGAAGAGCTAAAGACCACTAGGGCAAGGTTTGATAGTGACTTTCATTGAACTAAGCTAAAAAAGAACACTTGTTTGTTGTTACATTTCAGTCAGTTTTCATTTGAAATAAGACTCTGAACACATATCTCGTTATTGTTTTTACTTTGTTCACATAATGTCAAACAGTGAAGAACAAAATCAACAAGCTGTTGATGAAGCACATTCTGATGAACTAGAAAAAGTTCATAACTTGGAACAAAACTCATCTGAATCTGACGGTGAAGATGCTTTCAAAGACTCTTCTGAAGAAGAATCTGAAGAAGATGAGGATGAAGCTTTGAAGTTGAGAGACGAACTAATAAATGATGAAGAGGAGGAGGAGGAGGAAGATATCGCCCAGCCAAAGAGCAAAAAAAGAAAACGAAAGAGAAAAAGAAGTGAATCTGCAGATGAATTAGACGAAGATGATCTAGATCTAGTTATGGAGAATGCTGGTATTGCGACAAATACTTCCCATGTAGATGGCGATAAAACACAGAGTAAATTTAAAAGACTAAAAGCTGCTGATGATGATTCTGATATCTCTGTGGACGCTGGAGAGACCGAAGATATGGAAGCAAAAGTATCAGTCAAAAAGGCTTCTCTCACCAAAAGAGGTGTGACCTCTATAATGGATAACTTCTTCAACGATGATGATGAAGAAGTCCCTGAAGCTGGTGCTGTTGACGAGGAAGATGAGTTTGATGATTTCATTGATGAAGATGAAATTGATGATGAAGAGGAAAATGAAATTTCTCTTGCTGAAAAAAAAGAAAGAACCAAGAAATTGAAAGAACAGCAGAGAAAGGCCTACAAGCAATCTGGCTTATCCCCAGAAGTATTACAAGAAATGCTGGATGTTTTTGGTGATGGATTTGATTACGACTGGGCTTTGGAAGCAGAACTAGAGGAAGAAGAAAGAGAAGAATCCAAGAACAAGGTTTCTTTGGAGGATGTTTATGATTTGGAAGATTTGAAGAGCAAGATGATGACGGAGGAGGATATGATCATCAAAAACGAAGATATTCCAGAAAGACTGCAACTATTAAGGTCCAAGGTTGAAAATTATGTACCATTTGACGGCGCATTACTAAACTTGGAAATTGATTGGATTTCAAAGAAAATGATAAATGAAAAATCCATTGAAGAACCTTATCAACAAGAGTTTATACAAGTTATTGGAACTGCTTTGTATTACATCACAAAAGAGAATTTAGAACCCCCATACTTAATCAACTACAAGAGAAGATTTTTGTCTTGGGGTGATTCTGGACATAGATTGAGAACTTTAACTAATGATGATCTGTGGGATATCCAATATTTAGATTTTGAGTTCCATGCTATTATCTCAAAGAGAGAGTTTGTTCAAAAGTTTTACAAATCATTGCTCATTGAGGATTCCTTGATAGAAACATTTTTAGATACTACTGATATCAACTTAATTCAAGATGTTTTCCAGTTTTTAGAATTCAACTATCCATTACAGATTAATAATGTATTGAAAAAGAAGCAAGAAGAAAGTGCTAAAAACGGAGATCAAAAGAAGAAATTGCATCTGAAAAACAGCAGTTATGATAAGTTTAAAAACTCTAAGCTATATGACATTATAAAAGAAGTAGGTATTTCAACTTACAACTTAGGAAACAATATCTCTTTCGATTCATCCATTTATCCTGTGAAAGAACCTTCTGAGCAATTGACTCCAGAAGGTTTGTTAGAAAAGATTCTTGCCGAAGATGATCCTACTATTGATGCCATTTTCAAAAACAATATGCAACTTGCTTTGGAAACTATTTCCAAGTACTTTGTTCTAGAAATTTACAACTCACCAAAAATCAGAGAATCGATAAGACAAAAATTCAAAGAGATCTATACAGTTAATGTCTCTTTGTTGCCAAAAGGTAAAAATGAAATCCAGCCCGGATTTCAATATGAAGATATTAAGTATGCGATTGAAAGAATTGAATCCAAAATTTTAAACCATCCAGAAACCTTCCTGAAAATGATTGAAGCAGAAAAAGGTAATTTCTTGAACATCTTGATTAAAATTCCTGAACAAGAAAGCTTTATTACTCATTTATTCAACACATGTTTTGCAATTGACAAACAAGATTCTGTTAATGAAGCTTGGAATCAACTGAGATTGAAGTGCTTTAGAGATGCTATGCATAAAATTTTGGTTGATTTATCTAGCGAAATCAAAAGTGATTTATCTAAAAAATGTGAAAACTTGATTTCCCAGGAAATTAAAAAGCATTTTGGTTCTTTAATTGATCAAGCTCCAATCAGATCTGAAGGGGGATCTTATACCCACAGAGTTTTAGGTATCACATGTGGTAATGGAAACTTTGGGAAAGATCCTATTGTAGCCGTAATTGTTGATAAGTATGGTAAATTAATAGATGAACACGTTTTTTCGCATAATCCATTCTCATTTGGCAATGACAACAGTGGAAATAGCGATACAGAAGGGAAAAAGTTCAACAATTTTGACGACGAATTTAAGGACTTGGTGGATAGATGGTATCCAACTTTAGTTGCTGTCAATGGGTTCAACAATAACACTTTGAGATTTTTTAAAAAATTAAAAGCTTTAATTCAATATCATCAAGTCAAGTCATCAGAAACCATTGTTCAAGAATCAACTGGTGAAGAGATTAATTTGCCTTTGGATGTTTTCTTTGCTAATGATCAAGTTGCTACTTTGTATCAATTCAACGAAAGAGGCAGATTGGAATATCCAAGCAAATCATCAATAATTAAGTACTTGGTGTCTATATCCAGGTTTTTGCAAAATCCACTTCTTGAATATGTCAATTTAACCATGGAAGAAATCTGCTCACTAGATATTCATCCATATCAGAATTTAATTTCTTTGGAATCTTTGTCAAAATTAATTGAACAAGTTTTAGTTGAAACTACTTGTATTACTGGTGTTAAATTGTCTTTATTGCAAAAGAAGATAAACCACTACTTACCTATTGTTCAATACTTACCTGGCTTTGGAAAGAGAAAATCTGTACAATTCATTGAAGATTTGGAACAAGACAACAGTGAACTGGTAAGTAGACAACAGTTAATAACTAAGAACATTCTATCAAAAACTATTTTCATTAACTCCATTGGTTATATTAAAGTTGGCGAATTGGACAATTTTGTTGGCGATGAAAGTAACAAAAAGAATAAGAAAAAGTTGAAGAACATTTCTTCTGATCAAGAAATCCTCGATTGCACATCTATTCATCCAGAAGATTACGAACTGGCAAGAAAGTATGTCTTGTTTGTTCTAGGATTCAACAAAGAAGAAATTGACAAGTTATTCACTGAAGATGGTTTGGATGAAGATGAAATTAAAGAAAATGAGCAAAAAGTTTATGGCCATGTTCTTGATTTTTATAGAAAAAGCAAAACAGAAAGAACTGAACTTGTTCAATTAGCCAAGGCCAAAAACTTTACTTTTGCGCAATATGTTTTGCAATGGGAAGAAGGTGACAAAGAAGATGATGAAGACATGAAAATTGAAGACTCTGAAGATGATGAAAATGACGATTATGCCATCAAAAAAGACGACGGTGAAGAAAATAAAGTTGATCCAAAAATTACTAAGGCTGTAAAGTTGTACATACTGTTGGTTAACATTTATTATGAATTGATTGAACCTTCATCTGAAGCTAGAAAAACATTTAAGGTATTCAATGACATTAATATTTTTGAAAACTTAACAAATGAAAATGAATTATCGTTCCATGTCAACAAGGTTGTTCCAATGAAGGTAATAAAGTATAAGCCAGATCAAGTTGTACTGGTAACAAACTCTGGTATTGAGTGTACTGTTTTCAAGAATAAATGTGAACTACCTGATCCGAGCGCTAGCATATCCTCCGTATATGATCAGTTCAAAACATATCCTGTTAAAATTTTAAGTGTCAACTATGCTATGATTCAAGCAGCAGGTTCTTTGTTGAGGATCGATACTGATCCATCAAATAACAATATTGGGTTGTTTGAAAACGATGAAGAAGAATACGGACCTTGGGACGACGTCCAAGAAAGAAAAGACATTCAAGAAGAAGAAAAGAGAAATGAATCTTTGAAAACACAAGCCAACAGCAACAGAGGTATTAAAATCATTAATCATCCCTATTTCTTAACTATGAACCAATATCAAGCCGAAGAGTACCTGAATCCAAAAACCGTTGGCTCCTTTATTATTAGACCATCTAACAAAGGTAACGATCATTTGACCATCACTTTTAAGATTGAAAAATTTTTGTATGAAAATTTGGATGTTATTGAGATCAAGCAAGTCGACGGAAGCATTAAATACAAATGTGACAACATAATATATCATGATTTGGATCACATCATTGAATCAAACGTCAGATTCAAATTGAAGCTGCTGAAAAACTTGAAACTAAACGAAAAGTTTTTGAAAAATATGGGAAGTGAAAGTAAAGTGGATGAAAGTATAGAGCAGTTCTCCTTGAATAATCCCCAAAAATCCGTTTACTTCTTTTGCATTGATCACAAAAACCCAGTGCAGATCTTGTTGAAATTTAAGGTCAATAATAGATCAAAATTGATAACATGGCAAGTTAAGCTAACCAGCAAAGGTTATCAATTATTCAACTTCACATATCCAAATGTTATTGCTTTATGTAATGGTTTCAAAAAAGTACTTGGAATGAACTTAAACAAATTGAAAGAGCAGAAAAAACAAGCTGCTGAGTTGTTGAGTGAGGAATCAGGTTTCTAAAGAAAAATAGAGTTATATAAACACAAACTAAACGAAATAGAAAAACAGTTCTATATTTATTTTTGCCATTTCAGTGTTTTTTTCAATTGATAAAACACCGAAATGCGGGCTTCCTTCATCAGCCTGCGCACATAGGACCAGCGCATATAAACTACAAGTTTTTCTCGGCATACTTAGGCGGGACAAGGCTCATTTGAAGGAAATCGGTGTCCCACAGTGGTCAGTACACCTTTAGGGATGGACTACCACCAAAACTGCTCAGAAAAAGATCTGCCATGTGCCAATGTTCTATCCCAATAAGGAAAATTAGTCCAGCTGCTTCTCAAAAAAGAAATTTTTTGTTTTGACCAGGAATATTGGGCATGTGAAAAGAAGTGTTTTTCGGGTTTCAAATGCCGATTTTCCCAAAACAGTAACACGGCAGAAAAGCATGTCAATACAAAATAACACTTTACCCATTTTCTAAGAAAAATTTTCGCTCCATCATATATTAAATGAATCATCGTTGTCATGGGTGTTAGATTTACATGATAGCAAACAAAGTTATTGTAGAGAAAACAAACAAACCAAACAAAAATTAAACGGATATTCATTCTAATTCATCACCATTGAATTTTTTGATTTCCTCACTCAAATTACACAGTTTCTTAGTCTTCGTTACATCGCTGACTGAGGCTTAACCACGAACTCTAAATAGCCTATACCTATATATAGATCATTTAGTGACTTTTGAGCTGAATTTGTTGTTTTGTCATACTGTATTTTTGTTGCTATAAGAAACGCTGATTGCCTTGAATCTTTAGAGAAACAAATATTCAACTATGTTGCAAAGAGCCATCATTATTGCTCCTAAAAGAGCTGTTGCTAACAAGCAAATCAACTTCTCCAGAGCTGGAAAGTTAACTCTGTTTAAGCACAACCATATTTTGCCAGTGCATTTGCTAAGATACTATGCTAGTGAGCAAGCACCAAAGAAGGCCGCTTCTGGTGAAGCACCAAAGGCTGCCCCAGCAGTTCCATCTAAAGAAATTGAATCATTGGAAGTGGATAAAGTTGCTGAGGGCCCTAAGCGCGGAAAATTAACAAAAATCTGGGGCTCAGTTAAAGAAGGAGTAGCTCACTTTTGGGATGGTACTAAATTGTTAGCTTTGGAAATCAAAATCTCCACCCACTTGTTAGTCAAGTATTCCACTGGTCACGAATTAACCAGAAGAGAAATGTTACAATTAAAAAGAACCACCACTGATGTTGTTAGATTAGTTCCTTTCTCTGCTTTTGTTATTATTCCATTTGCTGAACTACTATTGCCTATTGCTTTAAAGATTTTCCCAAATTTATTGCCATCAACCTACGAAACCTCTAAGGACAGAGAAAAAAAGTTGCAAGGTTTGAAGAAAACCAGAACTTTGGTTTCTGACATTATATCTAATGCTAAGGCTATCAACCATTTCAAACCTGACAATATCACCAATGAGCAAAAAATCATGTTTAACAAATTTTACATTCACGTTAGAAACACTGGTAAGCCTGAATCTATGGGCCAATTAATCAAAGTTGCTCAATTATTCAAGGATGATGTTGTTCTAGATAATTTAACTAGATCTTATTTAGTTGCTGTTGCAAAATACATTAACATTAAACCATTTGGTACCGATGTGATGTTGAGATACAGAATCAGATACAAAATGTTACAACTGAAAAACGATGATTTACAAATTCATTATGAAGGATTGTCTTCTCTAAATTCTACTGAGCTCAGAATGGCCTGTATGAATAGAGGTATTAGAACCATGAATCAAACTGATGTAGCATTAAGAGAAAACTTGAAAATCTGGTTAGAATTAAGATTGAAAGAAAAAATTCCATCTACTTTATTACTATTGGCTGTTGCACATAACTACGGTGACTTAACAACAAAGGACATATCATTATATGATTCTTTATGTTATGTTTTGCAATCTATACCAGATGAATTGTATCATGAGGTTAAAGTTAACGTTATCAAGCAAGATGATGATGCTAAAGCCAAATTAAGACAACTAAAGGAACAACAAAATTTGATGGCTGATGAAGTTGAACAAGAAAAGAGTACCATTGTAAAGATCAGAGATGATTTGAACTTGGATGAAGAAAAGAAGAGCGATGAAGATAATAAAAAAGAAGTTATTGAAGAAGCTAAGCCAAAAAA
Organism: Hanseniaspora mollemarum; assembly: GCA_019649515.1. Lineage (NCBI taxonomy): Eukaryota > Fungi > Ascomycota > Saccharomycetes > Saccharomycodales > Saccharomycodaceae > Hanseniaspora > Hanseniaspora mollemarum. The sequence goes on along the minus strand of JABFEO010000013.1, from coordinate 189,050 downwards.
ACAAATTGAAGCAAAGGATGAAAAATAAACGTCTTGTATATATGCACATAACCAGTTTTACGATGGAGAAAATTTTACATCTATAACTATTTCTTACTTTAATGAAAAACATAACATATTTATATATATATTAAAATAAAAATAGAACTAGATTCTTATCTTTTTATTCTAACTGTAAATAACTTACTGCAGTCTGCTAGCAGCATCAAAACTTTGCACCACTACATCAGGCATCCCCGGACCAGAGGCAAATTTGAAACCACCAACACTAATGTTGTTATTAAGCAGCAAATCTTGTTCTATAATAGTTCTTATGTCTTTGCTTTTATCCTCAGAGAATCCTATATTAGGAGCATATTTGGGGATACTATTATTTGCAAAGGTGAATTCAATCAAAAGATTAGCATCATTCATAAAATTCTTGACCTCATCCTCTGGTACCCTTAGTTGGTTGGCTAAAGCAGGAGCCACGACGTTTTCTTTATAATCATCAAAATTAATATCTCTCTTATTCAAACCATCGCATGATACCATCATTGTCATTTTGGTATATTCTTCATTTGAGCGAAGAACTTCCTTTGAATCTGTTCCATTTGGATACAGCTTTTTGAAATTGGTTTCTATTACCGAATCCAGAATGACACCAAGAAGTCTACTATGATTACTTTTTGGAACCAAGAATCCAAACGCCTTTAAAGAAGGCTTTATCAAATTCTTGGTTGGATGGTAAATATTTATCAGCAAAACATTTGTTCCCTTTCCCAAACTGTTTAAATAAGATGTTAGTTGACTGTGATTGATATTTAAATCTTCTGGAATAGACGATAGATTTAAATGATCAAACACTAAATCGTCATTCACTACAATCTTGGGTCTTTCTTGGCCACTGTTTTCTATATTCAACTTTTTAACATCGTAATCATATTTGATATTTATGTTTGGTTTTTCTAGCAGATACTCTTTTACCAAATCAGGCATGGTTGACATCCCCTTTTTAAAACCAATTAGAGGCAGTCCTTTCAATTCTGTATAAACATTTTTAAAAGCTGCTCTGTCAATATCTAAATAGTCAGCAAATCTTTTCATTGCTAGGTCGTCATCATTTGTACTTTTATCTTTGAGCAGTCCTCTAATTATACTTCCATGTTTCTTTTCAAGATTAACCAGTTTCGGTAGACAGTAATTAGCGCTTAGTGCTTGAACGTCTGTAGCATATATACCAAAAAACAAGGCCGATACCATATTGTTCACCAATCGGTCATCTCCAAATCTTCTTGCCATAAATTCATAAACAGACTCATCCTCTTTTTTGGCTTTTGTTTTTGAAAATAAATCATGAGCAACACTTTTGAACAGTCCATCTGAAATACCACTACTCAAAAACTTATAAAATTGACTTACATTTGAAGGAGGCACTTGTACCAATTCCTTTGGGTTTTTGAAGTCTACCAAAAACTTTTTATTGGCGTCAGAATCTGGTTCTACAAAAACCAATTCGTTTTTAACCTTGGGGTTCATTTTCATCAGGGAATTCATTATAAGAGAGGTCCCTAGGTTTCTTCCTCTTAAAGTTCTTGGCCCTTTTTCAATTTTCACATTGTTGTCTGTATACTTTGTATAAATCCACCCACCTACTCTGTGCTGCTTATTTTTTTCTAGTAATGTTATCTTTAGATCAGGTCTTTTCAGGTTTAGAAAATAAGTAAAAAACAAAGACGATATTCCTGTCCCCACAACACCTATACGCCCATGTAAAGGAAGCTTGATTGCCTTGTTTGTACTGTTCATTAAATGGAACAAATTCCTCCTACTTTATTGTAGTTCTTCCTTAATTCTGGTTTTTTGCATCCAACATATTGCTAAGAACTATAAACAATCTTCTATATATAAAATACCTTATATAGCCTTTTAAAAAAGTTCTTCGTTTATAAATTCTCTGATGAATAACTTATCCTACTAGTCTCTTGAAACGTTAACTCTCTCCAGCTTGATTTTTTTAAACGCCTCGTGATCTCGTTTAAATTCTTTCTCCTCTAAAAGCCATTCGGGCTTTAATAATGTTAAACAATTCATGTAATTCTTCGTTGTCATTATGAGAGAAGTGTACATGATGTAGGAACCGTTTTTTAGTGTTTTTCTAAATAAGGAAGATGAAGGATGTATGAACATTTCATCTTCTTTGTCATTATCTTGTCTTTTTTTGTTTCTATTGGCCGTATACCCATATAAGTTCTCATATAGGTTGTTTTCCTTCTTGACTACAATGTTGGTCTTGAAGGCCTTTATGAATGCTTTGATGGCATTTTCTTTTTGAAGATCATTTGATTTGATGGATAACTGCAAACTGTTCATTATTTGTATCAACTGATTCATAATATCAATCATCTTTATCATATTTTTCGAATTGATGTAACTACTTTCACACCATTTGTTAAATGACTGAGTTTTGTTCTTTTCCATTTGTTCATATATTTTCAAGTAGTTCAAAAGATCTGAATCGTATTCATGATCTTTGAAAAACTTGTTAAAGATTTTTTTAAAGTCTGCTCGTTCTTTATCTGTTTTTATGATTTCAAATAAAGAATTTCCTAAACTTAAGAATGCTATTATAATTACAACTTGCTTAGAGCAATTCAATTTTACTGATTCTAAAAGAGTTTTGGATAAATAGGGATCCAAAGGAAATTGAACCATCTGCTCCCCTAAAGACGAAAGTCGGCCTTCTTCACCATCGTTTTCAATGGCATTCAAGTAAAACAGTTGTTCCAAAGCATTCATGAACTGAATCAAAGAAGGAGGTTCAATAAATGGAAACTTTATCACGCTTTGATCTATTGCTACATTTAGGTTTTTGAATTTGTTTAAAATCATCTTCAGTTGAAGAACTACATTGCATAAGTTCACTCTTTGAATTTCAGGTACTGAACTTGTTAGTAATTCGTTCTCATAGGTCTTTTGCGTAAACAGTCTGAAACATTTACCTGGTTTCACACGGCCTGCTCTTCCTAATCTCTGGTCCGCTTGTTGCTTCGAAATCGGAACAACTTTCAATTGATCAATTTTCAAAAACGGATTGTAAATGTTAATTTTTGTGTAGCCACAGTCAATCACATACTTGATATTAGGTATAGTCAGAGAGGTTTCAGCAATGTTTGTTGAAACTATAACCTTTCGAACATCAGTCTCAATGAAAATCTTATCTTGCATAGCTTGCGATAAAGAAGAGTATATTGGCAAAACCAATATCTCTCTCTTTGGATCATCATCGTCTAAAAAAGCTTTAAGTTCACCTATCTTCAAGCTTATCATTTCAACACATTTCTCAATTTCCTCAGCTCCAGTCAAAAAAATTAGTATATCCCCATCTAAATGTTCATTTAAATGAATATCTACAGCTTTGTCTATGGTTAAGTTTAGATAATCATATGTTGGAGTCTCTAAATAATCTATTTCAACTGGAAAGGTCTTACCAGGAATTCTCAAAACAGGACATTTGTTGAAGAAATCAGAAAATAGCTCGGAATCCAAAGTCGCAGACATTATAACAACCTTTAAATCAATTCTAATTTTACAAATCTTCTTTAAAATGCCTAAAATAATATCACAGTTTAGTGATCTTTCATGTGCTTCATCAATAATCACAAAATCATATCTTGTCAATAGTGGATCATTTAAAAACTCTCTAATTAAAATACCGTCAGTCATGAATAATATTTTCGTATTTTTTGTTAAGCTTTCTTCAAATCTCACTTTATACCCAACCAAGTTGTTTGTATCATTTTGCTCTTCACTCACTCTCTTTGAAACGGATATAGCTGCAACTCTTCTAGGCTGAGTTATAATCATTTTATTTTCGGGAAATGTTTCATGAATATATTGGCATAACTGGGTTGTTTTACCAGAACCTGTTTCTCCAATAATTATAGATATTTGATTGGCAGAAATTATGTCTATTAGTTGCTGTTTGAATTTAAATATCGGTAGGGCCTTCTGTATTTCTGCAATGTCTGTATTGATTGCCCCTCTCTTATTTGATGTTCTTTTTTTAGGGGTTATTCTCCGTTGTAAGCCATTTAGTAAATCTTCATCTAAACTCTTATACTGATTGGCTACATTGGTGTCGTTGATTAACAGATTTGATTTCCTATACGAATTTTTTGTAAACACCCCAGTGGTGTCATTGCTAAAATTCGGCAGTTTGGGTATGTACTTTTCTTCTTCTGAATGTTTATTATTTTCAACTAATGCATTATTTCCAAGTTTTCTCAGGTGGGAACAACTTAAAAAAGAAGGTTTTACATTTATGTCGCTATTATTTCTCACAATAACAATCTCCTCTTCTTCTTCCTGATTTTCTTCGTTTTCGTTTAGTCCTCTTTTTTTATCAATTCTTTGTTCATTGAGTACGTTAGCAATGTCTATATTGCTGTCTTTTAATCCCAGAGAATCAATCCACGTCTCAAAGTTATTAATGTTTTTCGAATAGTTTGAAATTATGTATTTTCCTATTTTTTCCAATTTCTCTGTATTTCCTTCCCCCAATTTTGCCATTAAAGATTTGTTTGCTTCCAAAACTAGTTTCAGTTTTTCATATTGAAGATCATTCTTGCTTTCGTAGTCTTTAAATAAAATGTTCCCTAACTGTTGAAGTTTCCAAACTGGTAATGAGTTGTTATCTAGCTGGAGCTCATTATTGTTAAAGTTAGATAATGTTCGCTCTTTAGAAAAGTTCTGTTTCTTCAGCAATGACCCAAAGGTATTTATTATGTAATTAACAATTATCTTGTTTTCTTTAACATTATTATTCAATCTGTTCAAGTTCAAAAGCCTCAGAATCTTGTCGTCTAAAGATAAAGAAGCATCAGTTAAAAGATCATTATCGTTTTGAAAAGTATTCATCCTCATTCCATCATTGAATCTGGTATTGTTAAATCTGTTTTGTGACCGACTAAACTTCCTGTAGCCCCTATTTCTGTTATTGTTGTCATCATTGTTCATTGTGGCTTTGGGATTGGGTATTTGATTACCTTTGTGTCTTGAACTATTATGTAGTTGGTGATTACCAGCAGTTTTAGTCTTCATTAAAATGTTTGTCCGGGTAAAATAAATGTTTACATTTGTTTTTAGTTTTATCAATTCATCATTATAAGAAAAATTATAATAAACTTTCTTTAACGAACAGTATTTATTTTGATAAATATTATTTATGAAAACAATCGCAAGTAAACAAACATTTTGTTAGTACTGTTCTGAGTAACATAGATTTAAAAACTTTAGTACATAATTTAACTTACATAAACGAAAAAACAGGTCATGTGCCGCTGTAAATCAATCAATCAATCAATCTCTTAGTTCCTTATCCTTCAATAACAACTCCTTGCACTCATTATCAGGAGTTAGAACAACAATATCCACGTCTCCAATAGCAACAGGCATTCTCAAGTTGATTTCTTTGATACACTTTTTAACAAGCTCTATACCCTCTTCTTCGGTCAAGTTTACTCTATAATGGTGGTCCAATAGCGATAGAGCATAAAAGGCAGCATATCCCTGCACTACATAAGGTTGCTCTATCATGGTGCCCAAATAGTCAATCATATACAAAGATCCTTCTCCACCAGCAATGATTAAGTTAACTTGATATGGCTTTCTAGATCTTAAAGATTTTGCTAGTTCTTGTCTTACAAAATTAGCAACATTTTTTGTCGAAAGGGTGTTTAAATGAGCTTTTGATTTAGATGCTGCGGCGGCTTCTGCTGGGTCGTTCAAAGATATTGTGGGAATGCTTGAGTATCTGTTTTCATACAGTTGAATATTAGCTTTGATGTACTCAGCAAATTGTGTCGTGTCACCAGATTCACCAGAAATTCCCATGACAATGTTATCTGATAGCTTAATAAACTTTTTATCTTTGTGATTCATAATAGAAATTCCTCTAGCGAAATTTCTAGAAGTTACAAGAATCACTTCATTCTCAGTTTTAATACCTAGTAGCAAATCCATGTTAGCAATTAGTGCAGTTAAAAGGGATTAAAATGTGGTTTTAGTTGGGTTTCTCTTTTATTTACTCCCATCTTTGCCACTTAAACCTTTTATAAAAAACTTACGGTGGCAAATTTTTATGTCTGAAAAGCACGTGATCAATTTTTTTGTCAGAAGCACAAGTTTCTCTAATCCTGTGGCAGGGTGAAGGATTAGGGGATGCCACAATAACACTTAGAAGACCCATCCTACCAGCAAAGAAGTACACCCCAAGCCTTCTGCACAGAAAGTTCATCATAGCACACCACAACTACTGCTATTTGTAGCTTTATTAAGCTTAAAAAAAGATATATATTTACAGGTTCTGCGCCTCAAGTGGAAAGAAAGAAATATATCAACCTTGAGTACGTCGAAGATATCTTTATCTATGCCATCTCCCCACCAAAATAATAACAGCGAGATCATTTCCTCTAATTTAAAGAAAAACTCAACAAAAAGTCGTTATGAAAAAACATGTCAATCAAACGCTCCAAACAGCACTCTGAACAATCACCAGACCACTGAGAAGAAGAGAAAAATCAGGAATTGGGTCAAACGACTTATGCAACCTACAGTATACCATAGACAGAAACCCAGTAGTGAAGTAAATTACAACCGGAGCTCAACAGAAAATGACCCATCAAACTACAAGTCTTTGAATACTGGATATTCATTAGACAAACATAGAAAGGAATCATCACAACAGCATACTATCAAGGCAGTTGAAACAGGAATTTCAGCTGTGGATGTGAGTAGTGATGATTATTTTTCAGACACATTTAGTATTCAAGGAATGAGATCACTAAAGAAAAATAAACTAGGAAAACCCCAAGGTATACAGATTAACCAACTAGATGTTGGAAGTGAACTGGAAATCCCATTTGTAAAACAACTTATAATCCAGAAACATACACTTTTAGATACCAAAGGAAGTGAAGAAATAATGGTGAAAGACAAAGCAATGGTTTTTGCTTTAGAATCAAATGAACACAACAAAGCTCTTGAAGCGAATGGTAAGATCAAAGATTTGGAAGATTTAGTACACGCTGACGAGAAATATACTTGGCATGCTATAGAAGGAACAACTTCTGATATTTCAGTAGCCAAGACTGATATGACGTCAGTATTTTCAGAAGAACTTTCTTCTTTGCTAGGCCAGCAAACTATGAATTCAAGTTTGCTGGGCATAGCACCTCATAGCATTCTGGACAACATAGGGTTTAATAATAGTTATAGACTTCCAACAACAACACTTTCAATTGCATCACAAAGCTTGAAAAATTACAAAGCTTTTTCAAGAGCTGGGAATATGAACAACTGCGATTATCAAACAGGCTCTTCCATTTTTAGTGGTGTAGGTACAACCTCAAGTCATTATAACTACTATTACAATCCCTCCTGCGAATCCGGCTCAAATGAATGCCCAGGCTCGGAGAATTGTGATGCATTTGAGAACAACTTTAGAACAACTTCTGCGGATTCATCATCCAATAGCAGCAACTCTGATGCAAATGATAGCACATCAAAAAGCAATATGAAATATTCCTCCAATGGTCACATCGTAAGTGACCTTTTGCAAGATGATTAGTGCACAAACTAGGTTTAAAAAAAAAAGTACTTTATAGAGTATGTTAGGTAGAAATGTTATATAACTGTATAATATAAGTTTTAAAAATAATTATGTCTTTACCTGTATGCGGCCGTGGGTAAAGACGAAGCGTTCAAGCAGGGATTATAGCGTGTAACTGGAAGTTGAGCGAAGCAACCCACTTTTAACACTGCTTGACCCAAGGAAGACTCAAAAATTTATGAAAAAGCTCTAGCCCGATAACCATTTCTTCTGGATTGGTTGTTGAAGAAGCTAATAGCCATAATACATGATATTTGCAAATCAGTAAGACCCAGTAGGCCATAACAATGACACATACATCTTTTTTGGATATCAAGCACTGGTATTGTTCAACACTTGAAATTTTGGATAATAACACTGTAAGCAAAGTATCACCTACAGGGTGACTGTTTTTCCGCCTCCAAAACGTATAAAATCTGTTACTTTGAGTACAGGCTAACGCACCTCCGCTCAGCAAATCCGGTTGTCAAACACAGCCTACACAGGCAATAGGCTCTTTGTTTAGCGATAAGATGCTAAAGAAAGAACCCTCAGCTGGAGATACACCGACGTAGTAACTGAGAGATATCATTAGCATACAGAGAAAGCGCCAACACGAGAAACTTTGGCACACACACACAGCGCCTTTAAGACACACTGAGAAACAAACTGCAGTAAGACCACTGAGCCAACAAATAACTGCCAAATTAGCCCAGCTCATCACACCGGCTTCCTAACCCCTTGTCAGCTTAACTCCTTCACACACAATCAGCCACCGCTGATAGCCACAACAGAAAAAAGAAAAACCAAAACAGTTCCAACGCTTTCTGTCAAACTTTAACTTATTACTCTGCCTTGCTTTATTCTAGAAGGTTCCATTTACTATGGATAATCAATAGATTGACTTCTTACTTCCATTAATAATCAAGCCTGTTATTAAGCACGTGTGCATGGCCAATTTAACGAATCTTCCAATATTGGATACCAAAAAAATCCCACCTTTTATAAAAGCCGCCATTAAATCCAACATATAAATATCGCTGAAGGGAAAAACACAAAAAATATAAGGAAAAACTCCCGAAGCAGGTGATCAAAGTTTGGAGAAGTGTTTATAGAAGGCCCCCAAAAGAAGAACCCAAAGGTAGCAACAGCTAAAATAACCAGAACCAGAACCAGAAATGCCGAGTGCTACAGAAAAATTCAGAGAAGCCATCAAAACTTCCGTACCGTCCAAAAACTCATTGGGACAAATCGAGGTTGATTACTCTAAACCTATTGATAAGGATGCCCCATCAACGATCAAATCTGTGCCTTTAGATCACGAATATTGCCAAGCATCAATGAATTTGGCTCTAGACGGCTTAAAGCAGACGGAGTCTTTAGGTAACAAGTATATCTTCTGGCACCCCTTTTTGAGTATTTTGTTGATTGGTATTTGCTCCGCCTACATCAAGAGATACCCATTCTCCTTTCTACCCAAGGTGGCAGAAGAAAGTTTAACAGATTTTGGCTTGAAGAACTTGGTCAAAAACAGCTCCTCTCTGATGGCTTTTACTCTGTTCACTACTTTTTCTGTAACAATATTGTTCAAGATTTTGGCCAACATAAACGGACATTACTTCTCCAATGTTTCTCAACTGATCCAGGAAAAGAATGGTTTAGACGTTTTTGGTATTGACATCAAGGAATATGCCTTGGACAAGAACTACATTAACGACAAGATAATTCTGAAAAACAACTCCAACTTGATTGTTTACAGAGATGTTCCAATTGCCCTATGTGTCCTGGACACACCTGTTGGGGATGTAAAAGAAAAAGACGAGGATTTGATTGAGGTGAAGAACACTGCTACCATCAAAGCCTTGTCCTGCAGAAGAGTTTACTTGCAATCAGGTATCCTGGAAGACTTAATCAACTGGTCGAAGAAAAGATGCTTGGATTTGAATGAAACTATTTACTCTAAAAAGAATTCTGTCAAAGGCCAGCCTATCTACGAAAACAACTTGATTGAAAAACTGCAGTTTAAAACCTATTCTTATGAATACGATTTGGAAAAACTAATGATAGACAATGGGTTCAAGTTAGTCAAGCTAGAAAAGCTAGATACAAAGATAAATAAACTAGTGCTTTTGCTGAATCTGATCGGCGTAAGATTAAAAACTTGGGAAATTGCTGTGCCTGTCAAAGCCGAATGAGCGTTTCCTAGATCATTATGCACATATATAAAATAGTATCTAAACAAAACCAATTTTAATAGCCAGGGTAACCCATAACCGATCCATTTAATAGTGAACAAAATCGCCAGCTGTCCGCGGAGGCGACGCGAAACTTTCACAGTGGCACACGTGATGAGATCAAAACCGCATCAGTGAAAAATTTTTTGCACTAACACGAAAAACAAGCTGTAGGTAAAAACAGCAAAGCCATTTTTAGATCAAAGAAAGAACACGTTTATAGGAAAAAGAAAAGAGGGTAATTTTTGTTGAAGCAAGAAACCCAAAGCCAAGCAGTCTTATTTCTTAGTATCGTCTTATATATTAACTGGGCTTTTTTTGTTCTTCCATACGTCAGTACTACTTTCTATTAGCCATGCTGTCAAGAAAATCGAGCTCTCAAATTGGGTTAAATAATGGTTTACCGTTAAGCAACAACAATTCCAGAGACGCCAGTGTTATTATAAATAACCCCAAGACCAGAAAGAAAAGTTATCTTGCTGGAAATAATGGGTATGATACTAATAGGTCGTTTTCTCTAAATAATAACTCTAACCCCTCCACACCGACAGGAGACAAACATAGATCATTCAGTAATTTCAATGTTTTTCAAAGAAATGGATCTTCAGCTAGAAATGATAACTACATTGAAAAAGAAATAGATAAATTTAACATGATGTACGGCTCGAATAACAGCAGCAGAAAGCCAAGCATAATGAAGAAACTAAGAAACTTCTCGTCAGAGTTAGTAGATGAGATCAACGATAAAAGAATTATCAACAGAAGACTGACCTTAGGCAATGTTATATGGGGCTTGATTATTTTTGCTATTTTATTTTGGCTATTGATAATCAAGCCAATTGGCTATCTGTTTGGTGGTGGGGATTCATTGGTAAATTTCAACAACATAAAGTTTCGAAAAGACTTTTCTCACGAGGATTTGTACATCACATCTCAGCAGTCACAAGTTTCGAAGTTTGAAAACGATAAGTTTGCATTGAGATTACCCTACCTGGATACTCTTCACAACAACTATCACATTACAGGCTCACCAATCATAAAGAACACGAGGTACGTTAGATTGCTGGAAAAGGGAAATGTCGGTAAACACTCTGTGATATTATCCAAATCTACTTTGCCATCTGATTTTGAAATTCAACTAAGTATCTCCCTGGAACCAGGTAGCTTTAGATTGCAAAAACAAGTTGCAAATAAGAGACCCGGTGATGGGTTTTCTATTTTTTTCACTCAAGAAAATGACGATTTTGTAACTAAATATCCAACATCTTATGATGAAAGAAATAGAATATTAAAAGATACCGGTGTTGATACAAGAAACGTTGATTTAATGGGAATTCCAAAGAACTTGAAGTCTGACAATATTGTTTTGGATTTCTTTGAAAACGGTGAGGTTGTTAACAATAATGAGAACGATCTAAGATGGGATGGTCTAAAAACTCCACATTTGTCTTGTCTGTCAGTTTCTGCTGAAGGAAATGAATATAACTATTTGGATGATGGTTTGTCAATTGCTCATGACATGGTTTCATTAGACCAAAAGGGGATTTTTACATCAAAAGGAATGCTTGAATATGAACCTAAAAAGTTTAAATTAAGAATTATTAGAATCTCCTCTTTGATTTTCAAGATTGACATTGATTACACAGGAACTGGATCAGACTGGCAAGAATTGATGAGATTTGAAAAATTGAATGGAAGAAATAGATTATTTGAAACATTTGTTAGAGGAGGTAGCAATCTAAGATTTGGAATTGCTGCTTTAAATGGAGAACAAACCGCAAACTTCCAAATCAATGAAATGAAGGTATACAACTACTTATGGGAAAACCCAGCTGATTTGCTGGGCAATGATGATCTCAAACTGGAGTATCTACTCGATTTATACAGAAGAGAAGTCAACATCGCTCACAAAGATGGCTGGTTCGACTTAAATAGTTTATACAGAAAACAAGGTTTATTGCCTAAAGATTACAACCAAAGACAAATTCAGCAAAATATGAAAACCCAGGCGCAAGCAAAGAAAGAACAAAGCAAAAACAACGTAATAAACAATGAAAGAGTAAGCGCCAACAAAATGAATTTGAATGCTAACAATGGTGATACAAGTAAGCAAGCCAAAAGTGGTGGAATGTTTTCTATTAAAAACATTTTTTCCAAAACGCTTAAATTGATGCTATGGTTGTTGGTGCTAGGTGTAATTATATATGTACTTACTTTGTTCCAAAGGGTACAGAGAAAGAAAATGAGAAAGATGAGGGTCTCTAGTAGAAGTGCTGAGCTGCTTTAAACTATCAATCAGTAACCAGAAATATAATAGAAGTTGGTATGTAGATACATGTATATTTATATATATCCCGGAGCAATAGATGTTACTTATTCCTGCCATTTTGCTCAAAATAATAAAACACTTATCGTATTAAAGTACAATAATATAATTCATTTTGTTTAGAGAGTACACATGATCGCGTGAAAACACAGGGTTGACTCCTGTTGATATAAGAGGTGAGCGTGGATTCGGTTTACTACAAAAGAAACAAGTGCTTAAAAGGAGTAGTGTAGGATAGGAAAAAGATATTATCTGTTTTTCAGCCAGTGTGCAAGAAAACATGCAATCGCAAAGTATTAGAGAAAGAAAATATTAAGAAAAACAACCCTTTCAGTCATTACACAGAGAAGCAGCAACGTTTTTGAACCTGACAAACAACTACGCATGATCAAGAAGACGGATAGGACTAAGAGGAAAGAGCCAATCAGTGCAAACAACAATCCATCCAAGCAATCACAACACCAAACAGCACAACGGCAGGCCGACCCAACCATAAAGACAAACAGTCCCAGCCATAGCGGCAAACACCCCAACCATAGCGCCAAGCAGTCCCAGCTTCTAATCAATCAAATTATCCATACAAACAACCACTACCCAAACTTTGTTTTCCTCTTATACCTTATCAATCTCATCGTCGGCCTAGACATTTCCTTTGGGGTCCACTAAACCTCTGCCTAGCAAATCGAGAAGTTCCACTACAGGCGATAACCCCGTTTAGACTGATGAGATGTTGCATGAAATTTTTTTTTCATGAACAAAATGTCGCTTGAATTATAGAAGATTTGAAGAGAAATAAACATATAAATATACACCACAAACGTGATAGAAGCCGGGCTACACCATAACTTGTACTAAACAGGAAATATTAATCAACACATGACTTTCACTGAAGCACCATCGAAAAAGATGTACTCTGCTATCTCAAAGAGAACACCTAAAGTGTATTTGATTAGGCACTCGGAAACTGAGTGGTCGAAATCTGGTCAGTTCACCAGTTCCACAGATTTATGTTTGACACCAAATGGAGTTGAAAAAATCACCAAACTAGGAGAAGATTTGCATTCTATTATTGATTTCAAAAGAATTAAATACATATTTTCATCGCCAAGAAAAAGAGCTAAGGACACCAAAGACCTAATATTCAACGAGGCAGATTTGAAACATTGTAACTTCATAGTCGATGAGGATTTAAAAGAATGGGAGTACGGGCAATATGAGGGATTATTGACCAAACAAATTTTGGCTCTAAGAAAAGAGCAGGGATTTGGAGATTCTTGGAATATTTGGGACGAAGGCTGCAAGAACGAATTCAACCCTTCGGCCGAATCCACTGAGGAAATTGGGTTTAGACTGTGGAAATTCATTAAAAAAATACAGAACCTTCAACAAAAAAGCATTGAAACAAACATTGACTGTGATATTGTGATATTTGCTCATGGTCACTGTTTAAGATACTTAGCAGCTTTATGGTTTATGGGAGTTAATGTAATCAATAAGCTGGAAAATGGGTTGATAAAAGAAGCCTCTGAAGTTTCTGGCTGTGTGAAGCTAGTCAAACTGGCTAATGTTGCTATTGACCAATTTGATTTCAAAAACAACTTTGTGGAAGAAAACTACTTGGACGACTCATATAAGATCTTCGATTTGGAACCATTACCGTTTTACCTCCACTTGGTTGACAACCCATGGTTTATGTTAGATGCTGGTGGTGTTGCATGTCTTTCATACTCCCACCACAACATTAAAGAGCCTTCTTTAAAACTGAACTTGTTAGAGCTGTAGTTAATTCATATAACGTTATGGGGAACTTTTTACAAGACTATATATAAGTGTATTTGTAATACAATTAAAATCATATGAAAACTATAACACTTAGTTTCAATTTTGGCTTCGTTTAAACATCACCTCCACCATAGCTGCCGACAATAAATCCATTGCCATTTGAGTGTCGACTGAAATAATCAAAGTCAATTGAGATGCATTGACAAATGATAGCCAATCTTTCTTCTGCAGTTAGCTGTTTGCTTTGATTAAGAAACATGGGATCTACCAGGCCGGTAAAACTCAAACTCGGATCAAATCGTAAAACATAGGTACCGACGTCTGTCAAAAACTCTAATCCTAGTCCAGACCAGTTTCTATCAACCCCCGAGTTTATTAAACCATTTTGATCTTTGTTATAAAACTCCCACGATAACAGAGGAGAATCACATTCCGCAAATTTGTCCATGAATTCTTCCTTCAAGTCGTATTTAGAATACAAATCGTATTTACGTCTCCATAAATGCCATATTTGCTTACTCTCTGCCACAACCTCACCATCAAATTCATTGTTCGTTTCTTTCAAAACACATTGCACATGAGAGTTTATGAATTTAAAACTTCTTTCTAATTGAATGCTAGGATCGCAATAGTCCTGAACACTTGGCCAAAAATGCATTTTAAAAGGTCTTCTAGTTCTCATTAACTGTCTTTTAATAGTCGACCAAATACCGTCTTCCTCCTCCTTCAAAACTCCCAGTTCTAAACCATTAGCATTAAATATTCGGTAGATGTTTCTTTGCTCAAATCCCAGAATCAAGTTCATATACTCGATTTCTCTTTTAATAACTAAGGTAGGTTCATTTAGCAAGGGATGAACAGATAAAATGTGTGAATTGGATATAATTTTTCCACTTCTTGGCGGTATAACGGTTGGATTTGGAATATACTGTGGCTTTTCATTTGAATAGTTCTTATTAGGGGAAGAATAACCATTTCCACTTCTCGGTCTAAAAGTATGTCTGCTTCTTTTTGCAATATGACTCATTGAAGAAAATATGTTGGTATGGTGGAAAGCCAACCCCGATGATTTACCCACTAGAAGTGACATGTCTTTGGTGTTTGCTCTTTGCTTTAGAAGTAAATATTGTTTGCAAAGTTTGTATTTGGGTGGTGGTTTTTCCTTTGAATAAAGCTTTAACACAGAAAACAACGCACGTGACTGGTATCAGAGCAACCTTCTTAAAATGCTGCTAGCCAGCTCCTGAACAGTTAGTTTATAAGAGAAAAGCAATTTGAGTAGTATATATAAGATCAAAAGGGTATTTATCAAGTTGATTGCTTATTTTTATGCACTTTAGGGTATTTAATAGGAATAGTATTACAGATGACGATAAGCTTTATCGTTCAAAATGAGGGGTTTTAATTTTTAATTTATGTTATTTTGTATCCGTGGGTATTTAGATGATTAAAGTGCAATTTTTAATGTAATGTAATTTTAATGTATCATGATTGAAGCCTAGGTGTAATTCAACAAATTCGGTTAATTATTTTGCTAGGGCTATGTTAATTTATAAGGAAGTTATTTTGGGTAATCTAATAGAAAACAATGTCAACAATTCCAGAGGTGACAGTGAATGTACAACCGTCGGAACCGGAACCACCAGTGTAAACGTTATCAACGTAAGAGCAGGAGCCAACAGTGGAAGCACCGTCTCTAGCAACAAACTTAACATTGTAGTTAGTACCGGCTTCGTTGTTTGGGTTTGGAATCAAGGACAAGTAAGTAACACCGTTCAAGCTACCAGATCCAATGACTAATGGAGCCCAGTTACCAACAGTGGTTCCTGAAGTTGACCAGATACAACCATCTTCAACAGAGACACCAGCGTTGTTGACGTAGTATTGAGCGGAGGTTGGCTTTCCATCCCATTCGTAGTATGAATCTTCAATTACAACAGAGACTGGTTCAGATGATTGAGAAGACAACAAAGTTGGGACAACCATGTTTTCAGAACCTGGGTAATCAGTTCTACACAAAGCAATGTCTTGACTGATTTCAGATTTGAAGTATGCAGTTTCTTCACCCCATTCACACAAGTTGTCGCTGCCGGAGTTACTTTTGTATAAGTAGCCATCAGTACCACAATATAAACCACCGACACTTCTTCCATCACTTGGCTGAGTGGTTGGCCATTGTGTCTTTGACATACCGGCTTGACAAGCGTAAGAACAGTAGTATCCGGATTGACAGGTAGAGGAGGTGTCACCATCCATGTTCATGATGGAGGCATAACCTTCTAAACCTAACCAGTCAATAGATACAACACCGTCTTGTTCAGCTAAGGTGTCGAAATCAGAACACTTGATTGTTCCGTCGGTGAAAGTGGAACTTGGAGAGGTAAAAGCGTCCAAGTTTCCAGAAACTCCACTGCTGGAAGAAGAGGAAGAGGAGGCAGCGGCAGAGGTAGCAGCAGAGGAAGCAGTAGCAGTAGCGGCAGTTTCAACATTAGCGGCAGCAATCACGGCGTTGGTAGAAACAGTTGGGACACTGGTAGTGGTGGCATCTTCAATAAAAGAAGTAGCAACAACATTACCGGCTTTGTCGTAATATTCTACAAAAGTTCCAACAGCATCTCTAGCACCGTTGTGGTGGGAGTGTTGTCTTTTGGCTGGCTGGATAGTGGTGAATTCTCTCTTGTTACTGGCGGCAGCAGCAGAGGCAGTTAAAGTAGCTAAAATAGGTAAGAACAACATTTTTAATAATTTGCGTTTTTTGTTTTGTTTCGTTAAGGAATGACTATGGTTAGAGTAAAAGAAAACTTTTTATAGGAGTATAATAAGTGGTTTCTTTAAATAAGTTAAACTGTTAAAGTAGTTGGGTTAATAGTTTTACTGAAGGTTTTGACTTGGTTCCTTTATGCTACATTTCTTCATTAATAGAGCTAACAATTGTAGATCAAATTAACTCTTAACACACAGAATAATATATATTTTTTGCCACTTTTCAACAAGGTTCTTCTTATATAAGATCAAAAAAAATGCGAGGCTTATTGAAACAGATCATAAACTGTCTATATTGCGGAGAAAAAGAAATGTTGGTCATAAAGAATATATTAATATATATTTTAAATGCCGAACGGTACAGATTTTTGAGGCACATTGTTGCTTAGAAAAGCCACACAAGTTCCATGGACTAGAAGGAATAGTCGAGATTTTCCAAAAAAAAAAAAAAAAAAAGTCAATTTTCTAACCGTTAATGGACAGAAAAACCAATCAAGCTTCCTAAACAGGACACATCACCAAAGCAGACATTTTTTGCTACTATCATTTTTTATTGAAAAAAGAAATAAACATAAAAAAGTCCGTGCAACAGACAGGAACAGGAGGGCGGCATTTGATCATATGATCAAAGCATGTTTGGGAGGTTGCTTTGTCTGCTCCAGATCAAATGTTTGGGAAAAAGGCATGGACAGGTAAGCAAAGGGCGAGACTTTGTTGCTCATGAATTAATTTGTTATTGATCGTCACTGGTTTCTGGTGGATGATTGTCGTTAAACAATCAAGGAGCTTGATCGTTCGGATTTAAACCTTTTCCCCGTGACGGATGCTCTTGGAAGGCTTTATTTAAGAACTAGCAGCACAACAAAAAGCAAAATCTCGGCTATTCATGGACTTTTGTAGCTATGCATACGTTGGCATCAGAGTGTAAGAGAGTCATAGAAAAACCACTCTTATGTTGTGGCTTGCCAACGGCTTAATTGCAATATCCTCTTAAGAGTTTTCTCCTGCGTTACCAGTGCAGCGCTAAAAGCCAGTCCATTATATCCGCTGCTGCATCCATATGAGCAGCATGTGACCCTTGCCTTGCTGTACGGCTAACTCTGGTGCTCGAATCAAGGGAATTTAGTTCGAGAATTCTTGCTTAAAATGAATTCAAGAATCCTTCTTTCTTGATTCCTATAACGATACATACTATTTGATTTGTTTAAATATATAAATTATTCAACGTACCGAAAGTACATGGCTACTTTCACTGTCTGTATTCACACGTGACGTTAAACTAGCGGCACGTCTTCTCCATGTATTTGTGTGCAGCCAAAAGGTCTTTAAGTGCACGTAAGGCCTGTTATTACTTTTAGGATCAAATCTATTTGTAATGCTAATTAACACATAACATTCTTATTGCGGGCTAGCAGCAGCCCGTTCCTTACTTCTTGACTGCTAAGGCTGAGAACCACTAAAGATTAAACTCAGTCATGTGATCTTGATGACGCGTTAGGCCTGGGTTTTTCCGCCGCCCGAAGGTTACACACACAGCCCTTTTTAGGTAAATGGAACTATTCGTAGACAACACACAAACCACTGTCAGTGTATAGTGTTTGTTGAAATAAGTAAAACCACCTGAACTTCAAGCTATTTTTGTGTAATATATTTCTAAGTAATGTCTGCTATTTCTTTGGTTAATGTCAAGCTCTTAAACAATCCTTCCAAGTTCACCGATGATTTCAAAATAGAAATAACTTTCGAGTGTTCGGAAGAATTAAAGCACGATTTAGAATGGAAACTAACTTACGTTGGCTCTTCCAAATCTGCAGAGCATGATCAAGTTTTAGATTCTATTTTGGTAGGACCTATTCCAGTAGGAATTTCTAAATTTGTTATGGAGTGTCCACCCCCAAACCACGAAATCATTCCTCAACAAGAAGTAGTTTCAGTGACAGTCATGCTTTTAAGTGGGCTGTACAATGATAAAGAATTTGTGAGAGTTGGATATTATGTTAACAATGAGTACACTAAAGATGAATACAAAGAAGATCCTCCAAAGAAAGTTATAATTGAGGACGTGGCAAGAAATATTTTGGTTGAAAAGCCAAGAGTCACCAAGTTTAATATACCATGGGATAATGAGCAAGGAAAAGACGATGATAAAGAGCAATTTGATCAACAAAACAAGGAAATAGAAGAGGAAGAAGAAGAAGAGGAGGAGGAAGGAGAAACTGATAACAGTGATGATGATGATGATGAAGAAGAGGAAGAAGAAGAGGACAATCATCAAGACTCTCAAAGCGAAGAGGAAGAAGAAGTTTTGGAGGAAGAAGAATTAGAAGAGGAAGACGATGAAGACGAGCCGCAATCTAAGCGTCAAAAAACAGAATAAGAAATGGCAATAAGCAAAACCAGTTTTCTTTGGAACCACATATACTTGATTAAGCGATCTGAACAGTTACCAGCCAATTTGGCAAGTCTTTATATATGACAGTGTCTGTATCACGTGATACATGCTTTGCTGATCTTTTTACGTGTACAGTCACAAAAACGAGTACTTCTAAATGTTTACTTGTTTGCAAGCTAAGAAGAGCAATTAATTGCTTGATTACTACTCCTTAATCAATGTTGCTGAACAACCAAAATGGAATCAAATATCAAAGAAATGACACCTGTCTCGAATTTTCCCAAACAAGAGCGAAGTTTAGTTAAAACTTCAATTCAACATAATGAAGCAAACGAATACAAACTACTCGCAAAGATCGGTCATGGTGCTTATGGAACTGTTTACAAAGCCCAACATATATCATCACAACAAATAGTTGCTATTAAAATTGTGGAGATTGAGGAAGATGAGTTTATTGAAGATTACATGACGGAAATAGATCTTTTACAAAACTTAGCACACAAAAATATAGTCAAATGTTTAGGTTTTGAGAAGAGACAGAATAAAAATAGTAAAACACATATCAGCGCGCTTAGCCAGCAACCTTATTGTAAGCTTTTCATATTTTTAGAGTTTTGTTCACAAGGCTCTCTAAGAGATATGATGTCAGATAAGACAATTTGCTCAGAGGGCTATATTCCAGAAAACCTTTGTCGAAATTACATTAAACAGACTTTACATGGTTTAAAGTATTTGCATGAACAAGGAATCATTCATAGAGATGTCAAATGTGGTAATTTACTTCTTACAGGCAAAGACAATATTATAAAATTAGCAGATTTTGGCATATCTACAAAAATATCCTATACTTTGAAAACAAACAATAAAACATCCAATGCTGGTGTAGCAATGACATGTATAGGTTCACCAAATTGGATGGCACCTGAAATTCTTCTGGGACAAGGAGCCACTACAAAATCGGATATTTGGTCTTTAGGATCAACACTTGTGGAAATGCTGACTGGCCAACCTCCATTTTATAATTTGAATAATAGAGAAGCTGTGTGTTATGCTATTGTTCATGATTTTTTTATTTTCAATAAAAAAGATCGACAAAGATTAAGCTCTAACTGCTTGATTTTTGCTGCTTACTTGTTTAACAAAAATATTTTTCAAAGACCTTCTGCAAAAGATCTTCTTGATGGAAGATTCATTGACAGTATGAAAAACAGCAATTGGCTATTTGAGGAAGAAAATGATCTAAAAGTGAAAAGCGCCAAACTTCTCAAATTCAAAGAGCATGATGAAGATAGCAAGCTGGCAATGTTTGATGAAGATTTTGTTATTGATGAAAGTCTTTTGACTGGTGAGTTGGATATCAACAATAAAGAAAACAATATTGACCAAACCTCAACAAGTTTGAATTTACAAATCTCACCGTTTAAGCCAAGGAAAGACACAAATCAGAATAAAATAGGCGCTAATGCTAATGTACAGGAGGGATTTGACTCAATGGGTAGATCTGATATGATTATGGAGCAATTTGGTATTATAAAATTAAACACTTTAAAAATTTTAAAATTGATTCAAGATATCAGCTTTGAGGATTTGAACAAATTTATTTTGAATAAGCTGTTATCACTAGATGGAAATAATTTTGTAAACTTTAATTTATTCACTTATTTTAAAGTAGTTTGGGGTAATTCTGACAAGCTAGGAAGTCAGTTAGCGTCAAAGATTAAAGCTTTAAACATCAATTTTTCTGAAGTTAACGGATCTATGACATTGATTCTTTATTTAACGGGATTGGTTTACGCTAAACAAGAAAACAGTTACATGCTAATAAAAAACTGGATTTATATTTTGAATCAAAGCCCTTGGAAAGACACTATATTTTTTCTGCCTCAAAGTTTAAATTTTACACATGCCTTAATAAAGTCCTTTGAGCATAGAAGCTTGGATATTATATTTTGGGAATTTGTTTTAAAACTTTCACACAGTATTACCAGTAAATATAGAGATTATTATACTGCTCAATTTAGTCCCTTGATAGACTATCTATTGTTAATTGATAAATTCAGAAACTCTCAGGATTTGGAAATGTTTCAAATATTGTTTATAAAATTAACAGAGTTAAATTTCAAGTTAACTACTTACCAAGTGGATTCTTTGGTCACTCTAAACAACAATAAAAATGATATGCCTTGGAAATACTTTGTTATTAAAGTGTCTAATAATATTTTAAAATGTATTAATGAAAAACAAACACATGTTAGTTTTGAAAGTAATAGTGAATTAAATTATATTGAAGCAAAAGACACTTTTCAAATTAGTGGATATATGAAGAACTGGTTGTTTGATCAGATCGTTTCTGATATTTCAAAATTTCAGTTTACGTCTTTAGTTGAATTCAAATTCTGTAGATATTTTTTAGAGTTAGCCTATAATTTGTTTATTTACCAACCATCCACTAAATTAGTTCTGTTGGAAAATCTTAAACTTATTGGCATTTGTCAAAATTTGACAACTTTGAAGTTAAATCAAACGGCTTCAGACAATACTATCACCAGGTATCACAGATATGATTTAAAGTTAGTTATTAGATTGATTTCTGCACTTTCATTAGAATTCAATAACAACGCATTGAATATTGATATTTCTGTCTACAAGCAGTATGCTTATACTGCTATAATTTATTTGCAACAGCACATTACTTATTCTGTGTATGCAATTGACATCTTATCCAATTGTGCACATAAATTATTGAAAACAGGTATTGTGAGTTTTCCTGATTTTAAATCAATGCAATTGAATTTAACAAAAGAAGAAAGCCTAAAAATTGATCTACGTCTATTGCTCAATGGGTTTATTGAAATGAATTTATTGCAGAAAAGCAAAACTGAAAACAGTGATGAGATAAAACAAACAAACTTTGATTTGGTTTTCAAATCTGTTCATAAGTTAATGTCTTCCTTAACATTGGCTACAAAAGAAAACGGCTTTGAAAGCGATGATACTGAAGATTATCCAACAATAATAACTGATAGCAGCTTGGGTTCTGACTTTGAGAATAAATTTTCTTTAAATTACCAGTATTCGCCTTTATCCTTGTACATTGTGGACAATAACAACTTCACGACTATTGTTAAAAATATATTTGACAAATATAAAGGAACTCTAATTCGTCAAATAGATTTTTTGAAATTTTTAAAGCTTTTGTTTAAACAGTATGTTGGATTTAGAGTGGAGTTTTATATGAATTTTCAGAATTCTTCTTCTACTGCTGAAGGAAAAAACAAAAAGATAATGAGCTATTCGAACTTAAAAACAAACAATGGATGTGAGTTTGAGCTACCAAAAAGATCTCCCAATTTCAAAATTGTTAGAGATTATTTGCTGACTCTGTGGAAAGAATCACCTCATAAAAGACACCCAGACCCTAAATCTGTTTCTTCTTCAGTTTCGTCTTCGCCATCTAAATTTTTGAACATTGAAAACTTAGATACCAACATATCATTTGCTTCAAATATCAATAATGATCACAGAGAGCAAGATAGAGTTGGTCATAATTCTATAATTATTAAAACATTGGTGAGAGATATTGATTTGATTTATAAGGAAAGCATTACATTGGCTTGAAAAAATAGTTCTAATCAGCAAGCTCTACTGAATCAAATATATTATAAATTGCTTTTTCTTCTATTGATTAAACCTTTAATAGGAAGGAAATCCGATGCTACTACTTTTTGTTTGTTTGTACTTAGTTTTCCTTTTTAAGCGATAAAAAAAACAATCGATGTGTGTTTTTGTTTTATTCACGGCAGTTATATACAAAGATTCACAAAAGGGAAAATTCCATAAACGAAGGCCTTGAAACAACCAAATACAAGCGCATATATATAAACTAAACACCAATCAAAGAAATATTGAAAGTATAATGAGTCTTAATAGTTTGTCGCAACAAAAAACTTTAAAAAAATTGAACAAAATGCTGGATATGGCGGATAAAACAGGATCAACAAGTGAGCTGGTGAATATCAATAACGAATCGAATTTAACTACAATCAATAGCAATTCTGACGGATCAATTGTTTATACGCCTCTTAAGCAAAGTGATGTTGTATTAGGCGATACTAAAGAAAGTGCAGCTGAAAACAATCATGAAGCGTTTTTTTCATCATCAGGAGGAAAGAAATTGATCACGGTCACTAAGGTCCTTCCAACCACACCTTCAAGCACAGCTAGTGATTCTTCTTCTCCGAACTTGAAACCACCTGTGAGAAACAGAAATCGTCCGCAATCCATGGACGGCTCTTCTTTGGTTAATGATTTAAACAAGAATCTAAATAACATTAGTCCGCCAGCATCTCCGCCTAGAACTTCAAAGATACCACTATCACCTAGGAAATTTAATTTGATGAAGGAGAAAAACAAGCGACAGAGTTTAGATGATGTGCAAGACATTTTGTCAGAGCAACTAGAAGAACTCAGATCCATTGCTTCAAAAAGTGATGACAGCTCTAATAAACTGAATTTTATCCAGCAACCTCCGAACATAATTGAAAAGCAAGGTACAGGGTCGACAGGTGCGTCAACAGATCAGTTTTTTAGCGCTGTTAATTCGCATGATGGAAGCAACGAACAGCATTCAATTGAAAAAGACGACGATGTTGAAAACTATATAGTGATGAGATCAAGTGATTTGTCAATTAAAAAAGTTGTTGTTTCAGATATTTTGGAGCATCAAGGGCAACCCAAGACAAGTTCTGCAAACTATGAAGACGATGACGATGAGTATGAGGATTTAGAAGATGAAGAAAAAGAAAAGACGCTTGCACATGAAAGAAAAACACACAATGCCAAAAGAAATTTAAAAAGCAAAAGCAATAAAAACAACTTTGATGTCAAGACAATGGAAACATTGTTATCAAACCTTGATCAGGTAAACGATTTTGATAATCTTGGTATGAAGAATGAAGAGAAAAAATATCTGCAACTACTTGTAGGCAACTTAAGCAAGCTGACTGCAGATATGATTTTGGATCCTTCGAAATATGAAGAAGGTTTAAGAAGACTCAAAAAAGCAGCATTGGCTTTGGAGGGATTCTAAGCAGTTATTATGATAATATATATGTACTCATTTGCACCTAAAACGACTTGGAAATCTTCATTACATAGCAAGCCACAAATATTGGTGTCACGTGAACAGTATAGACATCATTCATGCCATTCGAAAGAAACAGGAAAAAGATGCGCACTAGCTAATAGAGCTAAGAAACTAAATAAATGTAGACCTGGAAACCTAAGTGAAGTTGCTATCTTTTTTGCTATGCTTATAATTTTTAAACCCGCTTTTAGTAAGATTTGTTTGACAGCAATCTGTAACAGCACTCCGCCTCTCAAAAGAGGCTTTTTCAAACACGCTCTACTACTCTCAGGAGAAGATAATCAGAAGGATGTTGCTCATTTTATGAAGATATTAAATCAATACAAAGAGATAGATACCTCTGAAGATATTTTCAAAGATACATCCAAAGATAGCTCTACTGCTGACAGTTTGGCGTCCTTTAGTTCAACCGAAGATGTGGTTTTAAGAAGGAACAGTGTGGGAGAAGGAAACCCAACAGCCTCATCTTTGTTGCAGTTGAAAGACTTGCTGAAGGATCTTCAGAAAAAGAGTGGAATAAGCGATGCATCGGTGCCATTAGAAGAAATTGACTATAATAGACTTTTTAAATATAACAGATTGGATGGCATAAAAGCTTTACCAGAGTACCAACAACTTGAAAAATCTCAGGTAGAGCAAATATCCCCAATTATAACGAGTTTATCTAAAAAGATGACAAACGACAAAGAGTTTTTTGAGTGTAGCATTGAATATTTACGACTGTTGGCCAAAGCAGAAGATCTGTACAAAAAAAGTGTTGCTGGGAGAATACAGGATCCGATAAACAAACAGCTTCTTATCGAACAGCCCATTGTCGAAAAAGTGAAACTAATCATCTGGACGATGTTTACAGAAGAAAGCATTTCTGGATTCATTCCTTGTTTTAGAAAGTTGCAGTACTTAGAGGTTTTGAAAAATGAAGCAAAGTGTAACGACAATGTTTTAGCAAGAGATGTGGATTTTTTTAATTTGGAGTTACTTTTGAACTGGAAAGTTTTTAAAGACGTTGGCAAGGTGAATGAAATAATTTCAAATTACTCACAAAATATCATTTTTGACTACAATACACTAATCATAGTTTCCATGATTGAAAAGTTTCATACTAATAGGGCCTGGGACGAGGACAAGTACATCACGGACATAAGAAAGCTAAGTTCACTCAATAGCATCGGCTTGGCTCCATATTTGAATGACTTGCCTGAAGAAAGTATATTCACCAAATGGTGTATTGCCCAATTAAACGAATACCAGAAAAACTTCAGTTTCAAAGATAATCTTCTAAGCTACAAAAGAAAAAACGAGATTCAAGCTTCGCACCATTCGTATTTACACCCCAACAGCAAACTGAGCAGAGATTTGAACCACTTGAAAAACTTTATTTTCAAAATAAGAAACAACGAAATTGACTTAGAGTAGTGTGCAATAAACTGCAGTTATAGATTTCCCTAATTAGGCCTAGTTTTGGCTTTATTAAGCCGAAAACCTTTGTAGCTTTTGCTCCAGAAATCCATTATTCGTATTTTTGTTCACCTTTTTTCTTTGCTGTTAAAAGCTTCTTTTTAAGTGACCGAGAAAAGGCAGAATATTTAAATTTTAAATTATATAATAGAATAATATAGTATAAGTTAACCACTACTACAGCAAGAATATATTGAACCCATAGAACGCTTCCCAGGTTAATACTCAGTAATGGCAAGTGATCCTCAATGCTTAATCCTGGATATTTGTAAAAAATGCTCAGATATAGTGGACAGCTATCTGGCAATCGAACACAACAGCACCATTATAAACGATACAAAACTGAGAATTAAAGAGTCACTTGAAATATTTGAACAGCACATATTGAGCAAATGGTCACCTTTTTGCGATCATGAAACTGAGACAAACTTTCTCTCGATATCTTATAATGGAGGGAAAGACTGCCAAGTACTTCTGATTTTGTATTTAGCTAGTCTTTATAAAAAATACGCACAACACTTGCAGAGCGTCAAATTACGTAAAATATACGCCGTGTACTTGAAAACATATGAGAACTTTGATTCCTTGCTTAAATTTATTGAATCAAGCTGCTTAGAGTATCAGCTCCAGCTATATGTTACTCAAACAGCCGGAATGGAAACAGCTCTAAGAGAGTATTTGGCTTCTTTGAAACTGGAGCATCAAGAACAAACGGGAATTTTGCTAGGAACAAGAGCTACTGATGCAAGAAACTACACCATGACAACCATTCAGCCAACAGATAAAAACTATCCGAAATTCATAAGATTGCAACCAATTTTGAACTGGAAGCTCGCAAACATTTGGTCTTTTCTGCTCTACTCAGACGAGCCTCACTGTGAACTGTATGATCTTGGATATACGTCACTTGGCAAGCCTTGTGAAACAGTACCCAACCCATGGCTTATAAACAATGCCGATAACGGAAACCTTACAAATATTAGTGCTTTTGATTTTGAATTCAAGAGCTGCAAAATGAACCAGAACACTTTGAAAGGTGATAGAAAGTTTTTGCCAGGCTGGTTTTT
Source organism: Hanseniaspora mollemarum (assembly GCA_019649515.1). Classification (NCBI taxonomy): domain Eukaryota; kingdom Fungi; phylum Ascomycota; class Saccharomycetes; order Saccharomycodales; family Saccharomycodaceae; genus Hanseniaspora; species Hanseniaspora mollemarum. Next base: position 162,252 of record JABFEO010000013.1, on the reverse strand, counting down.
GCTAGACGATCTTAAAGAGCGTGATGGAAGAGTGAGCAAAATACAGAAATAGTAACTTCACTATTTCTGAACATCCTTTTTCAGTATTTACATGCCAACTGCCTTTAATATATATATATAGATATATAATACTATCTTATTAATGAACATCTTACTCCCTTTCGGCTTTACCTTTTTTCAGGCCACCGACATTACCCGTTACTCTAGTATACAGTCTTTTCACAACAGTGTTTAAATCACCAACAGAATCCTTAGATCCTTTCAGCGCAGCTTGCTCTTCTCTCGTATTGTTGATGTTTTTTCTTACGTTGTTGTGCTTTTTATTTCCAGCCCCCATTGATAAGTTTTGATCATTTCTTAGGTTGTATTTACCATCAACACAAGCAATCAACTCATTCATCAATTCGGCGCATTTATTGGCTCTTGCTTGGTTGTTACCTCCCTGAACCAGTTGGGATTTGCCAACATTACCATTATTTTTAACCACAGTCTCATCAAAAACTGCATTACCTGTCTGGTAAGCAATAGCTGGTGATTGTGAAAGAGCATTGGGAATTTCATATACTGACCAACATTGTAGCAGGGAAGTTAGTGTTTTATTGCATTCCGCCATATAGTTCTCACTGGATAGGGATTTCACCTGCGCGTGCTTCAAAGCAGGTAAGCTGTGCAGCGGGGAGCTGTTTTGAATAAGCTTGTTGCTTTTTTTTAATTGCTGAAGCTTTCTGTTAGTACCCATGTCAGTTACAGTGATGAGAGTTGGTCTTGGAGAAAGCAGACTGGTAGAAAATTTTTCACTTTTCTTGTGAAGCGTATTCAAATGGAACAGGATCATCCAGCAAGCACGTGATTGTTAACAAATCACGTGCTAGAAGGCTCGGCTCCTTGCCAGTCAAAATCTCTTCGTTCAGGTCTTATCTTGTAGTGTATATATCTAGGTAAATATCAGCCCGGCCCGGCGCTGTGGCTGCTCGTCTAGTTTGAAGTTGAGTGCTTCTTGTTCGAAATGTATTCATAGATTTCTGGTACTTTCAAACCGTTTCCACGACTAACGTATTCTTTCAACAGTGCTACAATCGGTTCTTTGGACCAGTGCTCTGGAACGTCAACTCCACCTCCAGTTCCAACAGCCTCTTGACCATTTGGGGTATTGGTCACTTTGCTGGCGTCAGCTTTATCGTCTGTTATCCATCTGTAGACATTCCAGTCTAGCTCATCCAAAAGCAAATCGTATTTTTCGACCTCCTTTTTAGGTAACTTGTGCAAGTACTCAGCAGCAAAGCCTGAAAGAATAATGTCCATTTCCAAAATGCCTCTCTTTCTTGACTTGTAAATCAATCTTTTCAGTTTCTGTTCATGTGTTTCATTGGCTCTTCGAATAGGCAGTATATTGTCCAAAGGAGGCGGTCTTTTGTTCAATCCAACGGCAGTGCTGGAAAACAATGACTTTGATTGTATTCTGGATGACAATTTAGCAGTTTTTATAGAAAACATGGTTGGTTTTAGTGCTTCTGGTGGCAGATCCTGGATTTCTCTCCCTTCCTATAGCCTTGAGCAAGGCATGAATCTTTTAGCAGGCCGGGTCAAAAGACTCTCCTTGCCCGCTCCCGTATTAACTTCGCTTTCTAAACCCGAAAAAGCTGGGCTGCGAAATAATCCTCCTTCCCAAGGTATTCTGGCTGCAAAAAGAAGCACCTGTCTTTTAACGCAATGAGTCTTTACTAGGTTGCTATATCATGTGATACAATACTATATGACACAATAAACTCTATGGCAATAAGCTGTGAGTTCGGCAGTAAATGTGCAACTAGCCTTGTGAGAGAGGCTAGAGAACTTAAAAAACGTGCATCTCATCTTCGCTGAACAGAGCCGAGCTAGGATGTTTTTTTTTCGCGTCGGAATTGTATACCGAGCTCCTCTTTAATGCACTTAATATTGAAAAACCCCGAACACTTATCAGCGCCCTATATAAGGAGCACTAAATAAAGATGACTATTTAGCAACAAAGTTCATATGAGGTTTAATAAGAAATAAAACTAAAAAACCAAACTCGATCACTATTGTAAGATATAATAACATAAAAAACATAAGAAAATGTCTAAAGGAAAAGTTTGTTTAGCCTACTCAGGTGGTTTAGATACCTCCATTATTTTAGCTTGGTTGTTGGAACAAGGCTACGAAGTTGTTGCTTTCATGGCCAATGTCGGTCAAGAAGAAGACTTCGATGCTGCTGAAAAGAAAGCTTTGGCCATTGGAGCCACCAAATACGTTTTGTGTGATGTCCAAGAAGAATTTGTTTCGAAAATTCTATTCCCAGCTGTTCAAGTCAACGCTGTCTACGAAGACGTTTACTTGTTGGGAACAGCTTTGGCCAGACCAATCATCACCAAGGCTCAAATGAACGTTGCTGAACAGGAAGGCTGTCAATTTGTATCTCACGGTTGTACCGGTAAGGGTAACGATCAGATCAGATTTGAACAAGGATTCTATGCTATCAACCCTGAAATCCAAATCATTGCTCCATGGAGATTGCCTGAGTTCTGTGAAAAATTCAAAGGAAGAAAGGATTTGATTGAATATGCTGACTCTAAAGGAATTCCAGTAGCCCAAACAGGAGCCAAGCCATGGTCGACTGATGAAAACATGGCTCATATTTCATACGAAGCCGGTATTTTGGAAGAACCTGACACCACTCCTCCAAAGGACATGTGGAAGTTGATCAACGACATTGACAACACTCCAAGCACTCCGCAATTCATCAATATTGCTTTCGAAAAGGGTTTACCAACTACATTGGAATTGCTGGACAGCCAAGCAGGAAAGGTTGTTGAAACTGTCACTGGTGACTTGAACATTTTCCTTACTGCTTCTAAGTTAGGTAGATTGCACGGTATTGGAAGAATTGATATCGTTGAAAACAGATACATCAACTTGAAGTCTAGAGGCTGTTATGAACAAGCTCCGCTAACCATTTTGAGACAAGCACATGTTGATTTGGAAGGTTTGACTTTGGATAAGGAAGTCAGAGGAATCAGAGATCAATTTGTCACTCCAACATACTCCAAACTGCTATACAACGGTGCTTACTTTTCTCCAGAATGTGAGTTTATCAGAGGTATGATTAAGCCATCTCAGGTTTCAGTTAACGGTACTGTCAGATTGATGCTTTACAAGGGTAAGTCGGTTGTTTTGGGTAGATTCTCTGACAGTGAAATCTTATACAATGCCATTGAATCTTCCATGGATGAATTGACTGGTTTCTCTCCTGAAGACACCACAGGTTTCATTAATATCCAAGCCATCAGAATCAAGAAGTACGGTTTAACTAAGAAGAACAGAGGTGAAAAAGTTGAGTTATAAGGTCTCAAAGATTGAATGTCTAACTGGTATGTATGAATATATATGAAGTACCCCCAATTTCAACTATATTTTCAATTCGCAATAAGACTGTTTGTTAAAGCGGTAACCCTGTTGGGAGAATCCTCAGTACAGAAGGCCGTGACACGACTTGCCGATCAAGATAAGAAAAAACACGGAGCGCCAAATCAGAGGGCCTGGTCACGGGATTTGCAATTTGCTAATCTGACTCATGGAATATTCTAGAAAACCGCCTTTCTACTCGAGCTCACCCCCGAGAAAAATGGTCACCCAGAAAAGCCGCTAACTAAAATTTCTAACCACTACTGTAGGATATAAGACAGCCTCTGATGGAAAATTTTTCGAGGCCTGCTCTGTTTGTCTTCCTTCCCTACGCACTTAAGGGAATGGGTATCAGACGGAATTCTATACGGATTATGTAAGATATTGAAAAGGGGAAAATTGATTTTTGTTGACAAACGAGAGTTACTATATATAAACACTATTATACTGGATTTTTAAGTTAAAAACATAAGCCGTAACCCTATCCAACAATATTTAATAGATTTTTGGTGCTTTCACACTTTTTCGCCTCTACTGAATAGAACCATGATGCAAAGATCACTAACAGATTATGTTGATAACAGAAAACAAAACAGCAACACAAATAATAGATTTTACACAAATAACGATTTCATGGGATCTGGATTAGACAATATAGACTCAAACAACTACATGGCGTCATACATCACAAGAACAGACAGCAACAACAATAATGGAACTAGTTCAGTGGACAGTCCTGACTTTTTTGCATACAACAAAAACGTATCCAATAATAGCAGTTCCTTGGTGGTCCCTTTAACGCCAATTGGGTGCAACAAAAGCTCTTTAAACTTCACCAGCAGTAGCAATGTGAATAATCTTTTTGGAAAATACCTAATGAACAAAAAACTAAACACTTTGAAGCAGCAACACTCTTCAAACAAAGCAGTTTCTTCTTTAAACCTTGATAGTGACAAAATAACGCCTGCAAGCACTTCTGGTAGCTCTTTTATTGGAGGTGACATTGGGTCGTTTGACAATGATGATGACAGAGAGTTTTTTCAGTCAATCACCAAAGCAAACAGCAATAACAATAGCAACAACTACTATTACAACTCTAACAGTGCTATTAGTAGAGGTAGTTTTTTGGATAATGAGCTCTTTGATGGTGAAAACACCAATGGTGATTTTCAATACAACAATGACGTTGAAGATTTAATGTTGGATGATACGTTGAACCAAATATACAATACTAACGAAAACGGAACCTACAGTAACAATTATAACAATGAGGACGTAGAAGAATTGAATTACAGTATAAATCCAATGATAACGCAAATCAATCCAAAACAATTTGTTTCTTCTGATTATGATGTTCAAAACATTGATTTGCTGCTACAGGAAGCTGAAGACCTTGAGCAAACAGCCAATAGCCATAGAAATTCAAAAAAGCAGAGCAATTCTCTCAAGCCCGTTGGTGATTATAATATTTTTATTAAAGGTGACGATGGTGTTGAGCTTCCTGTTCAAGAAGTATTAAAAAATTTCAAGTTTAATTTGTCAGATTCTGCAACCAACGCCCATGTAAATAATATGCCATCTAACTTATTGTCTTCTTCCTTGTCACCACCATCAGCCTTGGTTACCAATCCAAACAATTGGAATTATAAATCGTCCTCATTGGTGAATTCTTCAAATTCATTTTCTATACTAAACGAGGTCATTGGTGATTCCATTGACTCCTCTCAACTCAATGAAGAAGAAGAGGGCATTAATAAAACTCCAATCGCATCTATTTTAAGAGATGATAAAATCAAAGCATCTTTAAACACAGAAGAATACAAATGTGACCATGCAAGCTGCAAAAAGTCTTTTTCTAGACCATACGACCTGGTTAGACATACAAAAACTATTCATAGCAAGCAAAAGAAACTTTATAGATGTTTAATTTGTATAAAAGAATTGGGTGACGTTGAAGGCCACAAAAAAACCTTTAGCAGAGGAGATGCTTTGAGTAGACATATCAAATTAAAACATGAATTGAAAATTGGTGATGAAAGTTTAAGATTTGCCATGAAATTCGCCAAAGAGAATGTGGAATATGTTGAAAATTAGGAGGAACATCGCTACTCAATCAAGCAATTGAATTGTTAAAAATAGGAAAACGGAAATATATAAAATTAAAAAGAGAAAAAAGAAAAGAAATCTTCAGTTGTATATATAATTTTAAACTTTAAAAATTTTGTTATAATTTTTTTTGTAAGCTACCCTCTTCCCTCCATTCTGACTTGTTCAGCTTTTTTCTTAGCTAGTTCTGGATCCAGATAGTATCTGTTATTTAAGGTCAAGTCGTAAACTTGGAAATCATCACTTCTACGTCTTTTGTGGGTTGTATAGGTCAACTCTAAAACCATAGGCATTCCATTAGGAATATTAACCCCCTTAATCTCATTTTCATCCAAGCCACAGAGAATCATTAATATGGCTCTAATGCTACTTCCATGTGCAATAATCAGTCCAGTTTTATTTTGTGATTCAACTACTTTTGGAACAATAAAACTATGCAGTAAAGGCGTGATTCTTGCTAAGACGTCACTTAGTGACTCCGATATAGGTAACTTCAAATCACCAAATTGATATTCAATATTATATTTTAAAAGTCTATTGGGTTCTTTGAATTGGTACTCGTCATTGCTAGCATCTTTCCTCTTGCTGCTGTTGGCATCCGCGCCATCTTCCTTTGTTGGTTGTTCCATTTCCTTTTCTAAATTTACGTCTGGTGGTTTGCCCTGGTAGTCTCTTCTGATTCTCATATATTCGTTATCGCCAACAATTGATTGTATTTTCTTTTTGTTCTGGCCCTGCCAGGATCCGTAATGTCTCTCATTCAGTCTCCATGACTCAAAAAAGTTATATCCTGTATCCTTCATAGCTGGGTTCACACTAACATCATTGAAAATCAACGGTTTATGTTTTTCTATCACCACATTTTCTGAGAAACTGCCATTATTTTCTCCATTAACTTTATTAAGCTCACTTAGAATTGTCAATAAAGTTTGCTTAGTTCTTGTTAAACGACTGCAAAATGACACTGAAGGCAAGCTTACCTGGTTCGATTTTTCTAGATGTTTGTGGATCTCTGAGGCTGCTGTTTTGGCTTGTTCGACTCCCATTTCTGTTAAAGGTGGATCAACCCATCCACAAAACAGGTTCTTTGAATTTAATGTTGACTGGCCATGTCTTAAGAATAATAGTTGAATTTTGTTGCTTTCGGACATTTCTCTTCTCTACTATGATGTATAATATGTTTGTATTATAGCTTATATTCCAATATTAGTTAGTCACCAATTAATCACAAATTTACGCTATGGGGATTAAAGAGTGATATGTTGTTTTCTATTTTCTATGTGTTGTATAGTGTTTTTTTTCAAATATGTATATATATATATAAACAAATCCTAATTTGACATATTCTATACGGTAGGCTTTCCATTAAGAAGTCTGCTTCTCCCATTTTTAATTCACATTTTTTGAAGGTAAAAAATATGTAGAAAAAATAGTGGAACTTTTGTTTTTGAGACTGCTGCCTATGAGTGACTCTTCAAAAGCTTAAGGTATATGAAAGAACTATAAGTCCGAATAATTAATGCTCTCTTCAGTAGGTTCGCATGTAGTGCGTGCAATATAGCTTCTAAGAGGAATGAAGAGAATGGCGCTGTCTTGTTGAGTTCCCGACCCCTCTAATAGAAAAACACCTACTGATGGAACACTTTTCAAATGTGGATTTTTTAACTACATAATTAGAATTAAATAAATAACAGATTCATAATATTTTTCGTATATACGACATTGAAGCATTAAAAAATGTCCGGACAAGCAGGATTCCATTCACCAGTTTTTCTTTGTTCCCAATACTGATTGTTATATTTCCAATACTCTTCTTTGGTAACAGGATGGCTATCTTTTTTAAACCAAACTGGTTTCCAAACTTCCTGCTTGGCTAGTCTTTCTTTTCTTGCAGCTCTTTGCTTGTCCTCCACTCTATGTTTTTCATCAGAGGCTTTGTCATATATGCCATCTTCCATACACTTTTGATCTGGTCTTAATCTAGTGTCAGTTCTTGGTAAGCGAGGTGCCAAGTGTGAAGGAAGAGCGTTTAATTGAATTGCAAATTGAGTCAAGTTGAATGGAGAATCAGGTCTTTTGTTGGCCTTCCAAACCAAAAATTTAGAACCGTCAAATTTAACTTCTGTGTTTTTGATATTGGCACTGCTTATCAAATCTTGGTCATCTTTAGCTGTCTTGGAGTTGACGCATCTCTTGGCAAAAATCTCGCTATTCCAATGGCCTCCAAAAACCCATTCTTTTTCTCCTTTTTTGTTTAAAACTTCTCCTTTAACCTCGTAAGCATGGTTAGATCTCCATCCTCTCGCTTTGAAAGAAATGATACATTTTTCACCGTTACTATGATTTTCTAAAACCATTTCTCCGTAATTGTCCACTTGGGGATTACCAGTTAAAATACCTATGACTTGATTGTTTGGCTTTTTAAAAGAGTACAGTTCTTCTTCTTGGTTCAGCCCATACTTCAAATTGACATACCATTTTCCTAAATGCTTGAAGTCAAAGCATCTACCATTAAAATTACCATCGACATTAGAATCACCATAGTACTCCCAAGTGGGAGAATCCATGTAAATAGCCCCTATTGGAGGATGATGAGAGACTTGCTCACAAATACATCTATACTTTTTCCACGGCTCAACAAACTCATAAGTCTCTCCTAACAAAGGATTAAATGGCTTAGCTATTCTTCCTTGGGTTGAGGCATAAGGTGAGACTGAAAAAATAGCTACATACAGTAATCTCAGCAAAGAAGACTGATAAAATGACGACGCTTTATCCAGAATTTCAACGTACTCCATGTCTTCAACAACTCTTTGCAGCAAAGAGGTGGGCTCATTGAAAGTCACTGGCAAAGACATTTTGGTCATATCTTTTCCAATCATGGACTTTAGAACAGACCATAGCGAAATTTTCGGTCTTTCATCAGCATTAAGCTTAAGTTTCATTCTTGGGCCTTCTTCATAACCTTCAAAAGACTCGTCCAAGAGAATTTGTAAAAATCGTTTTAATTCTTCGTTGTTGTACAGATCAACAACATTGTTGTTGATTTTCGCAACGTCAGAGGTCGTGCTGCTGTTATACTTAGCAATTAGCTCCAGGACCTGGTTTTTCAAATTTTCGTCAACTTTGAGGTCAGCTGTATCCGTAGGTAACAAAACCATCTCTCCATCACCTTTTTCTGAATCTGAATCTGCGGCAACAATAGGTTCTGTTTCCTTTGGTTTAGACGTTTTTAAATCTTCTCTGAAATCATCAAAATCGAAAAACTCATCATCTGACGACAACCCTTCTTCGCCGCTGTTGTTTTCCTCTGTAGCAAATTTATTTGAGTCTGTTTTATTTTCAGGTGATTGTGTACGAACAATCTTTTCCGAGTCCTTGTTGTTTTTATCCGAAACGTCAACAAAAACGTTTTCGTTAATAGGCTTTTGAGACTCAGATTTTACGGTAGCGGCGGCTGCTACAGATGAATCACTGTTATTGTGGACCAGCTGTTGCTTCTTTAAGGTTCTTATCTCTTTGAGAAGTTTCTCAATCTTATCATCCTTGTTGATAAGCTCAAATTCCAGCTCCTTCACCGACTGGATCCAGAGCTTCAAAATCTTGTTCAGTTTGTTGATGATTTTCTCATTCTTGTGGACCATCTTGTAGTGCTGACTGTTCATCTTCTCATGAGATGTTTTCAACGAGTTCAAAGTCTCCAGAATAGTCACATTGGATTCAGAAGGATCCATGTTTTTAAACAAATCTATCAGATTGATCATCTCTAGAACAATGGAATTGTCCAGCTGGACCCAGTTCTTTTGAATTTTAATCAGAACCTCGTCGTTTAGCTCGTCTTCAAAATCAGATATTTCATCATCAATATCACTTTTGTCGCCGTCAGCATCACCTTCTGTGTATTGTTCTTCGTCAGTGTCGTAGTACTCATCGTCACTTGAGATCGATGAAAATGTGGCCGAAGCCAAAGCATTTCCGTGGAAATCAGCACCCATTTTTTTGTTAAACGATGGCAGTTCAATTTGTTTGTTCCTTGTTTGTTTTAGGGCTGGCTCTAAAATAGCATTCGAGGTGATTGTGCTCATAGCTTTATTTGCACCAGTAATATCAGAAGTTTCATCAGTGCTATGAAACTCAGGTTCCCCTTTGCCGCCATTTGAGACAGCCTTTCTGCTAACAATACTAGCCTTTCTGGAGGTAGTGTTAAGAGGAGAGATGGCTTCGTTGTTGCTTATGTTGCTTATTTCCATGTCTTTGTCTTTGCAATATCTAATGGCACCTTGAATACACCAAACCCACTTGTTTGTTTCTACAGGATGGTTACCCTTCAAATGCCAAGTAATTGTATTATTGCTGGGATTTTGCATGTTGTTGATTCCATTTTCAGTGAACCCCTCTTGCTGATGAGGTAACTTGTTTTCAACAACTTCATGGAGATCGCTCGATGTATTGTTGCCAGCAGGACTGGTTTTGTTCAGCTGAGTTGTTATTTCAAATTTCAATCCCTCAGAACAGTTCAAATACACGTAGCAGTATCGCAAGTCTAAAGAACCCCTACAGTTCCATAAATCTTTTTTATTCTTAAAGTATGATAGCTTGCCCTCCTTAGGATTTAAGATAAAGTACCTTAACTTATAGCCAGTAGCAAAATTAGTCCATTTCTTTAAATAGCCCTGCATTATTGGAGGCTCCACAATTTCCTGAGGAATCTTTCCCACTGAAGATGATTTTTTGTGATCCTTGGAGCTCAAGCCATCTTTTTCTGTAACTTCAGATGTATTAGCGCCCCTTTGTTCAGTTAATGTAGGTTGTATCAAATTAATCATAGTTTGATTCTTTGCGGCATTATCTAGAATTTTTAAAAGTTCTTTACCAATTGCTTGATTGGTGGTCACACTATTATTGTTGGTAGCAGATTTTGTGGACTTAATAAAGCCAAACTGAATCAATTCTTGTATATAGTCCTTTGGCAGTTTTCCAATATCATTTCTAGTAAAAGGGTCGGCTTGTCCAACTTTTAAAATCCAGTCACACATGACAATATCACCTTTCTTTATAAATTCAATCAAGATAGTATCCCCGGTGGATGGATCAATTCCGTTTAAATCCAGCAGCTCTTTGTTTCTTGCATTTTCAATTAAAATGTCATTCAAGTGTTCAAAATCTCTGTTGTTGAAGGCTAATCTCAATTCGCTAGCAACTTCTTTTACGTAATCATTTCTTAAATTCACCATTAGCGTATACAATTTAAAATTATTTGTCAACTCCAAGGGCTGCAAATTATTGTTGTTTGTAATGGTATCATTAATAATGGATTTGTAATCAGTCAACAGTAAAGTACAAACATCAAACCTATTTAGATAGGATGCCAAATGAAGTGGGGTGTTCCCTTGTTGATCCTGTTGATTAATATCCAATATTAGGTTGTCATTTTTTTCAGAAATAATAAAGTATTGAATAATTTTGTTTATTAAAAGCAAACTATCGTTCATTTGAATGGAAAAATTCAATAGCAGTTTCAAAATATCTAAAACCTCATACGCTTTGGTCTTTTCTATTTGCTCTAATATATTGCTAAGAAATGGCAATAACTTATTTTCAAAAGCATCGTCGACATTTTCTTTGTCGTTTCTGTGTAAATCCTTTAGCAAGTTTAGTAATTTCAATTTTATCAATGCTTTATTCATCTTGATGTGCTGGTTAGATGACAAGTCTTGATCTTGACTGTTCACACTTGTTCCACTAATAGAAGAAGACTCCTTCGCAGGTAGAGGGTCGTTTGAAACCATTTGTTACTAATTTTTCAACCTTAAAATCCAATGGGTACAATAATTGTATCCTTTTCTTGTGTCTGTCTATATAATCTTAAACTTGTAGACTTGTGATTTTTAAAATATCAGTTTGCTTTTATATTTGCAAATGTGTGAGTGAAACTTTTTTTTAAAACCGCCCCCTTCCCCAGCTCCGAATAAGATGAAAGATGAGGGCGGTATTCAGAGAAATAACTCTTGGAACGATTGAGAAGTGAGTGTCACATGATGTGAATCTAATATCTAGTTGGATAACAGCCTAAGCAAATCATCCTTCAGGCGTATTTGGTCCACGCAGCTCAACGTGGTGTCTCGTTTATAGCATGCGTGAAGCGGGGTACGAGACATTCTCAGAAAGCACATGATGGTCACGTGGACAAATGGTTGTTTTCTGTTTTGCTGTTTTTGTCCTCATCCAAAAGCCACAAGATGTGAACATTACATAATCAAATTCAACTTTAAAATGCTGCTGCGCTTGCGCCCAAGAGAAACCATTGGCCCTTCCGTATTAGCTAGTATTTCTGCAACATGGCTAATTCAATTTATGTTGTAATAGAGTTTTTAGGTGGTTTAGATAGTATATTTGATAATAAGCGGACTTACAAAGTCGAAATTGACAACGACAACATCAAAACACTGAAAGATTTGATATTCAAGTACATTGTCAAAGAGCTATTAATTAAACCAGAAGATAATTACAGCATATATATACAAGATGAAACAATCAGGCCAGGAATCTTAACATTGATAAATGATGTTGATTGGGAGCTGGAAGACGAACTGGACTATGTGTTACAAGATAGAGATGTTATAAGTTTTACTAGCACACTTCACGGTGGCTAAAATTCAAATCTAAAAAGAAAACTCGTAGTCTTTTCTCGATCACAATTTTTAAATGTTTTTCAAGTATCTATTTTACAATTTCTTAAATAACTTATATATTATAGTAATTTTTTCATATTGATTAGCTCACAATTGTTCATATTGGGACAACTTTTGCTTCAACATTTCGTTTTCCTGCAATAACTGTGAGACTCGGTCTTCCAATTCACCCATTCTCTGCATTTTTCTAGCTCTAGATCTTCTAGCAGCCTCAGTGTTTTTAGCTCTTTTGGCTTCAACAGGATCTGAAATAGTGCTAGGATGAATGTCTGGCAAAGCTTGTTTTCTTTGTTTTGGTTGATAAGGAGTCAAGTTTAACTTTTTCAAAGCTTGTTTCTTTTCCTTACTGGATCCAACAGTACTTGTAGAATTGATGGAAGAAGCTCTGCTGCTACATCTTTCTTTAGTGACTTTCTTATCCATTGGTTTTAGACTCAAAACCTTTTCCAAATCAATGTCTCTACCACTAAAAGCTGAAGAGTCTAAATCAGCAGCTGTACTTGTAGGGGAAATAAATCCACTTGCTGACGACATTGATTCAAAGTCTGACATTGAACTTGTTGGAGAAACTGTGGACGATGAGTTGTATTCAAAAGGATTGAAAAGAATATCGCCTTTCAAAGAGTCAACCTCAATGTCAGGCAAGTCAGAAGACAGCATTGGAGCATCAGTGAACATATTGAAATCCATGACATTTTCAAAAATGTCCAATGGATCAATAGAATGGTTTAGAGAACCTGGCAAGTTCCCTCTTGCAGGGTTAGCAGGATCTGCTAGTAAATTCATTTCTTGCAACATTTTATTTAATTTGATTTTAATTTATTGTATATTATTTGTTAATTTGCTTTATTAAAAAGTCTTTTATTATTTGATGATTGTTATCATTTTTGGGTTTAAAAAAATTAGATGTACCATGGTTAGGTTCACTGGAGTTTGCTAGTGTTCGTCATTTTGTATTATATTTATGTTATATTCTGTCTAAGAAATATTTTGTCTTGATTAAAGAAAAAGTAGAAACTTTTAAAAGTTCAGTTTATTTACTGTTATTGTATTTGTTCTTTATTATTGTCAAAATATATTTACTATTTTTATTTATATTATATTATATTAATTTTCGTTTTTAAAAAATTTAGGCACACATCTTTGATAAATAATAATTATCAAAGTTCAAAAATATGGTCCGAGTGAAAGTTTGGGGTTTTTTAAAAAGGAAAAAGAAATAATAAAATTAAGTTAAATAAAAATTATTGTTCTTTTTACAGAGTAGGTTTGATTCTTTATAGTTGTTATACAAATTTATAAAAATCGTTAAATTAATCTTTTCTTTGAGAATAGATGAGAGGCTAAGTAACTAGTTTTAGTTTGGTTTGGGTATTAGTCATAATATGATTTATCACATATGACTACTCTATTGATGATTTATAAGTGCAAGATAAAAACACCCCGTTACCGCACAACTCTCTTTATATATATAGTCGTTTGTGGCTTCGGCAAAGCCAGCAAAAAAAAAAAAAATGTCTAGAAACTTGTCCTTTAACGGCAGCTAAATTGGCAGCAAAAAAAAAATTTTGTGGAAGCTAAATGAGTCATTTTCATTTGTTAATAGGATGTTCTCATATAAAATAACATATATTTTTCTGAGTTCATATTTTCAAGCACTTACGTAAAAATTCCTAATATGGAAATTCGGTTACTATGCAAAAAAAAAGCCTTTTATGGAAAGAACCAAAAAATTACGGTGTTTCGGGGTTGTTTAATGACTCGTGAAGCGTATAGAATATTACGGGTTTAAGATCACAAACAAGCAACTGCTGCTGTTAATGCGCTTAGCAGCTGCGAAGGAATAACAATTTCGTTCATATGGCTTCGAATAAAGTGGTTCTTTCGGGGAATGTGGATTCATTGACGGGTGCCAGTATTGGTTTTGCCTAGCAGCATCCCCTCAAATGGGTTCCTTGTTTTAAAGAAATCGTGCTGATTGTAGCTACCTACAAGGCTTATAAACTGTAAGTCTTTCTTTTCCCGTTTCCAAAGTCCTTTTCATAATCACTTGATATTAGTCGTTTAAATTTGCCCAATTTGTGTATGGCAATGAAAAATCAAAACTATAGCCCAGCTTGGTTTTCATCGTTTAATGACTTAAATTAAATGTTGAAACATTGGGGCCATTTGTTGAAATTAAGACCTTGTCTGCTTTTTGCAGCCTGCTGCTACGGAGATCAAGCCAACAGCTACAAAAAAAAAACGACTACAAGTCTGTCATGGCGCGGCTGCTGCATTTGCTGTAGAGCCAAGCGGATTCACCTGCAACATTCACTGGATATGTTTTTGATCTTTCTCTCTGATTTCCTTTTGTAAGCCACAAGCACTGTTTATTTGAATAAATTATATCATTCGTAACATGTGGTTACTCTAAAGACCGTGCCTTTGTAGGTCATCTTGCTGGCTTTAAAGCAACTTTTCGTGTCTCTGTATTCCTCTCCACTGCATATATAAGCAAAATAGCCAACATTTATTCCTTTGTTAGAAAACAATGTTGAGTGTTGATGATAAAACTATTTTCTTTGAAAACAACAATACGAGTTAACGTTCAAAAAAATTGAGGCATTTAAAGAACATCAGTTATTTCTCTCAAATAAGGCGTGAGAAATTATTAGCCGACATGTGAGCCATTAAATGGGCTAATCATAATAAAACATATCCCTCTCTCTCTGTATAATTAAAATACAAACACGATGGCCTCCTCATTCAAAAGACATCACTTTTTGAATTGAAACACCTCGTCATTTTGAAAATCCTCCATCCGCAAAACAGGCCGATTTCAATCAGGTATATAACCCCGCAGCAAGCATAGCGTCAAGCAATGTCTTAAATGTTCGCTTCCTGCGCTGTCGTTTGGTTAAGTCATCAGCAATCAGTAGCACTTCTAAACAAAAAACACAGCCGTTCCTTCTCATTATGCATAATACCCCCTCAACACACCCCAGGGGTTATAGGAGAAGCTGTGTCTATTTTTATTACCATTTCTGGCTTAAAAACAAGGTTCGAACTTTTAGGAGTAACCCCGGAGTTATTTTGATCATTGCGTCTTGCCAGGACAAAAAAAGTCTTCCTCCCGCTTATTAGCCCTTTACTCTCACGGTTAAATCATTTTGCTCATCACGTTTCTGATCTCCTAGGCTACATTATTCCCGTATTGTTGTTAGCACCTCGTGAAAATCGTTGCAGCCGGAAATGAGGTCTGTATTTTTAGTATAGTTCTTTCAGGGAAGACAAAATGTTCGTAGGCACCATCAATTCGCGCAACTATAATGCGCAAAAAGAACTGAAAACAATGAAAACAGCTTTCGAGGTTGTTTTTTTGTCTACTTAGAGGTTCCAAATTTAGCAATTAAGCTTTCTATGTCTTTTCTGAAGATTGAATAGCACCTGCAACAAGGAATGTCAGCCAATTAGGCTGGTAGCATTTTTAAAAAAATACCGTTCAACTTCAAACAATAGAAACTTGCATGTGAAAACATACAGTCTATTTTAACTTAATTTTAGGGTTTGACGTCAGTTTTTTTTATTCTGGTTTCCAATTATTCTAGACTTGTTCTTTTTTCTTCGCTTTGATCAACATCTCACTGAAAATTTTATCAAATGACAAAAAAACATGTAATTGATTCAAGAGAACGTTGGTATGTGTTTCAAAATATTGGTTTGTTTTAGATTGCATTGCTTGAGTTTATAACTCTATTTTTATTTTTTGAAAAATTTGTTTTTTTTTGGGACAGAATTTGTATAATAAGATATGAATATATATTGAGCTTGAAGGTTTGAATATATTTCTCAGAAAGCTTCTTTAAGTAAATAGAGCGTTGTTCTCAACCAATGGACCCGGTTACCAGTTGTCCTTGCAAAGAATTCGTTGTCAACTATGATGTTGATAACAAACTGACTCTTGACAATTGCTACATAAATTCTGATAACGACATATTGATTATTCTGTACAAGATCCTCGTGGAAAATAGTTTGGAGCTTGTTTTCCAAAGACTGTCGTCGAGTCAGTGCCAGAAGTATGTTAAGTCAGGAAATTTATTTGCCATCATTGAAAAGAGCTCTACCTTCATGGAAGGCAGCAATGAAAATGGAGTTTGCAAAAAAAACGAAGTCAACAGCTCCAAGAAGCATTTGTCTAATTTGGAGCTTGAGGATGGAATAACCAGATGGACAGATAAGCTTGTTTGGACCAGCTCAAGGATGTTGAACAAAAAATTTTTGGTTTATAAACAAAAAAATGCCAAATCTGAAAAAGAAAGACTCATTAAAAAAACATTTTCAATGAAAATTGATGGCAAAAGCATAAGAATCATATCTTACTACAACGAGCATGATATAAGAGAAGGGAATATTAAAAGTGTTAGTGAGTTATATGAAGATTTTGATAAGCATATCAGCAACAAAGATGCCCTTGAAGTCTTCGGCAAAAAAATCAAAGAAATAAATATAAGTGGTTATACAAATTCCAATAGATCCTTTTCGCAGTCCATTGAAGGAAGAGTAATGATTAATGACTTTGAAAAAAAAAACCATCCTAAAGAAGAACTTAAAAAAAAGCTGTCCTCTCCTGTCAACAGTGGTTATGCTGTTGAAATAACAACAATTCCTCCCCCGAATTTTTCCTATGTCAGTAGCCAGCCAGGTAAAGTGATTCCTGGTAGCAATGTTTTTATTCAAAATCCCCAGCAAGCATTATCATTTCCTGCCGCCGTGGCTCATCAATACTATTTGGTTCCTCAAATGTCTTTTCTGTCACAAGCTTCATCTCAGCCAATAATGACTCCTAACTATACAGTAGCAATAAACTCTAAGCCTTTATTTCAATATCCATATCAAAGTAACAGCCAAATTAACTACACTCACCAAACAAACACCTCTATGAAATCCAAAGAATCAATACTCGCTGGGAAAGACAAGCAATTACTAAACCTTGCTCCTTGTAATCACTCAGAAGTACCAGTGCCTAGTAGATTATCAAATTTCGCTTCAAATTCAATGGTAAAGGGAAGCAAAAATTCGCCTAAATTGCCTTCAATCAAAGATTTACAACTTCCAAGGTTATAAATTTTTTTTACTTCTATATCGAACCTTATTCATTATTCGACAATATATATATATTTTTTTCCAGCAAAATCAAGAAGTGCTTCATGCAATAAATATATTACTTGAGTTCAAAAGTCAGTAACTTTCCCATTTAGCTACTTTGTTACTGCATCAACTCTGGAGCTGCTTGGTGAGTTTTAGCTCTAGAAGCTACTTTTCCAGCTGAGCTATTGCTTTGGAAAACTAAGCAATGCTTCAACAATTCAAACGCAGAATATGCGTTGGTGGCTAGTTTGTTCGCGGAATTTGAACTCCGATAAAACATGACCGATTATCGTAATTTCAAGGCGACTCTGAGTGTTTCAGTCAAATAGGGCTTTCTTACTTTTCACCAAGTAACTTCGTTTTCAGCCAATTTGCTAAAGAACTAGTAATTGGAACCAGAAGTCACATTAAGAGTTGGCTGAACATATAAACTACAGGTTGAATATTGGCATTCTGTTTTTTCCAGGTGTATTCTTCTTACCTTGCTTGTTGTTTGTTTCGTTGTACTTTTTGCAGCTGGTCTTGTAAAGGAAACATAACATAAATAGTGAGTAATTTTTTTTGGCAATAAGCATGGCAAGTAACACAAATGAGGCTGAGGAAAATCTTCTCTATGGAAAAAGTGCAGAGAAATTAGCTTCGCCTGATGTTAGGCCTGTTCCAATGGATTTAGGTGATAATGAACTTTACATCCCCACCCACATAGCAGATGAAACTCATCTTTCCGTTAACTTATTAGATGGAGATGCAAGTACTCAAAAAATTAATATTCAAGAAACTGCTTTGACTAAAAAAGAACCAAGATTAACAAATGCACAATCAGTAGCCCTTTCAGGAGCACTTGCTGGTTTTTTGAGCGGAGTTATTGTATGCCCACTAGACGTTGCAAAGACGAGGTTGCAAGTTCAATCGTTCTATTATAAGAAGCCCGAGTTTGAATCTCGAGGTTTGAAATACAAAGGTTTGTTTAACACTTTTTCAAAAATTATACAAGAAGAAGGTTATAAAGGTCTTTACAATGGTTTAGTTCCTATATCACTAGGCTATTTTCCAACTTGGATGATATATTTCAGTGTATATGAGTATTGCAAGCGAAGCGATCACTTTCCTTTCAACAGCATCCAGTCGGAATATGGCAAACATTCTATGAGTGCTGTTGCTGCGGGCCTTGTTAGCTCAACAATAACCAACCCTATATGGGTTGTAAAAACAAGACTGATGCTTCAAATTAATCAAGTAAGCAAAGTTGTTGTTCAGCCAATCGATGCTGCCCCTTTGAAGCCTGAAGTTTTTGATAGACAAACTAGATATGACGGAACCTTAGACTGTTTCAAGAAAATGTATAAACAAGAAGGGATTAAAGCTTTTTATGCAGGCTTGACACCAACGTTATTTGGATTAGTCCATGTTGCTATTCATTTCCCATTGTATGAATACTGTAAAAACCATATTTTTTACTATGAAGCAAGAGATGATAATAATATTCAGCTTGAGAGAAAAGAGCATTTCAGGAATTTATTTTTAAGTTCCTGCTTTTCCAAAATGATAGCAACTGCTATAACATATCCACATGAAATCATACGAACCAATTTACAAATAAAAGACAAGTCAGTAAAAACATTAAGAGGAGTAATCAGGTATATATGGAATGGGTACGGTCAATCCACTCTTTTCGGTATTTGGAAATTCGGAAATTTCTATAAGGGATTTGGTGCCAATTTAGTGAGAACAGTGCCTGCTAGTATGATTACCTTAATTAGTTTTGAATATTTTAAAGACTACTTATCACAATTTACCTAATATTCCAGACTAAAATAGCAATAGTAAAGTTGGAAGCAGATAAACGATTCAAAATATTTATTTATATATATATTCCAGTTTCAACCATCCCAAAACTAATTTCAATAAGCCTGTATGTGCTACTAAGCCTTTCAAATAGAAGCTGGAACACATTATTGTCACGTGATTTATTTGTGTGTTCTCTGTAAAGGAAAAACCGCTAACACAATCATTTTTATTTCATCCAGGGCTTGTTTCTTGAATAGTAGATAGAAAGAAACTATAAACACACCAGGTATATTCAGAGTATTATAAAACGGTTTTGATTTATCACTTTTTTGGGACAAACAAAATAATGCTAAAAGGTTCAACAATAATGCATATTGTTGCTTTTATATTTGCTCTGCTTGCTTTTGATATGGCATCATTTTTTTCACAAGCTTCTGTACTGCCTGGTAATGGAGAAGACAAAAACACTGAGGAAGAATTTATAATGCCTGAATATTTAAATGGAAATACATTTTATGAACAAGTGTCGAAAAACTTAACAGTAGTGGAGTTTTTTTCTCCATTTTGCTCACATTGTAAATCACTTGCCCCTATTTGGAAAGATGTTGTAAAAACATTTGTGTCTGGAAATATGGATGATGAGTTCAACATTGATTTCAGACAAGTTGATTGTATTCAAAGTGGTGATATCTGCTCTGAGGAAAAAATTCCAACTTATCCATCAATCAGATTATATGGTCCTGATATTCCAGGTTTTGAGACAGACGTTGATACCACCTCTGAGTTTCATTTAAGAAACTATCCATCAGACTTCAAGAAAAATAAGGAAGATATAATAAAATTTGCCAAGTTAGAAAGCTTGAATTACTATTCTAGCTCTTCTTCCGGTACATTTGACACTGAAGGTAATGAATATGCCGGATTGTCATCTGAGATAGAAGAAATTCCCTTATCCAACGATGAACTTGTCAGTATAATTTCAGACATTGATGTCACTACAGGAGAAGAAATGCAGGAAAATGAGAAATCATGGGTTATTGCATTAATTAACGAGAACTCTAACAAGCTTGAAAAGAAATGGTGGACTGCAGATCGGTTCTTTAAACACAATTGGGAGAATTTAGGAAAAACGCTTCAAGCACATAACATTAACCTCGGAACTTATAATTGCCATCAATCAAGCAATGACCACTTAAACGAAGATATTTGCACAGAATTGATTGGTGACTCTGAAGACTTTCCTCAATTGGTGGTGGTTACTCCAAAAAAGAAGATAAATAAGATTTTTCAATATGATAAAAAAAACATGGGTGGTTTTTCTAATGCAAAGATTGTTGATTTTGCTCTAAGATTAAGTCAAAATTCGTATATTCCTAATATCAATTCGATGGATTTGAATGAATTTGTCTCATCTAGCTCAAAAAAGTTGGAATCATTTAAAAGAGAAGAAAAGATTTATTTTGTATTTCAGTATGATGAAGAAACAGTTACTGCTGAAGACTATGATTTTCTAGAACATTTAATTTTGCCTCTTACCAACATTCCTAATTTTTATATGTATAAAGCAAAGCAAGATTTAGAAAAGTTTAATTTACGATTGCTGGAGAAGCTAAACAATAAGTTTGAAAACTCAAACTTGGTTACTGATTATAGTGAAAACATGTTTACTAATAAATTACTTTCTCAAGTACCTACATTTCATATTTATAAAGAAAACACAATGATACCTAGTACCTACAGATGTTTTTCCACAGTAGATTTGCGAAACTTGGATATGGTATTAGATTGGGTTTATAAAGATTCTTTGCCTGGTATTATTGAAATTAAGGATACAAATGCAGATTTAATATTCAATTATAATAAAGATTATTATGAGCAAGTTGTTCTATTGTTTCTTGATTCAACAAAGCCAGCTGATGCTTTGTTATCTCAACTTAACACTTACAGACAAAATTTTGAAGCTTATGAATTGTGTAGATGGAATTACCAATACGAGGATTTGAACTCAAAGAGAAAGTACAAGGAAGATAAAATTGAAATGCTAAAGAAAGAAGTTTCAGGTAGTGACAAACATGTCTTATTTAAAGAAATGAAAAAAGAAATACTTTTGAATGATTTTGAAAAACGGGCTTTGTTTACGTTTGTTGATATTAATAAATATCCATTTGACAAATACAGCTTTCTTCAAGTAGCATTAGATGGTTTTGATAAATTTAAAGAAATCGAAAGTGGAAATATTTTGGTAATTGATAATGGACAATTTTCAAAAGGGAAAGTCTCTGTCTTTCAGCATTCACTTTTAGGTAATGAAGATGAGAAAAAAACACTAACTCTTGATAATTTTGAAATAGCCAATCTGTTATCTTATATTAATTTGCATTCAACCCTAATAAAAGAACAAAGTGAAAAATCAATTTCATTGAAATATCAAACAATTTCACCAAATTCATACATCAGATCGACTCAAATTAGATTTCAATATTCAAAAAAAGCTGTTATAGTTATTGTTTTTGTCCTAGCTTCAGTTCTTGTGGCTGGTGTGCTGAAAGGAAAAGTAGTGATTCCGCTTATTAAAAAAACCAAAATAAAGTACCTCATAAAACTCTGTATGCATCCCCTAAGGATTTTTGGCATTACAATCACACCAGATGGATCCATTAGATTTTCAGGCTACTCAAATAAATCCAATAAATCTAAACTAACTTATAATAATATCGGAATATTATCAAAGTCTAATAAGCCAATTGATTAAATAATAGAAAACCTTAGTGTGTTAGAATTTACAGTTTGGATATAGTTGACATTTTGTTATTTTAAACCCAATTTGGCAGAATACCATTTGTTCATCTAAAAAGATTTTGGTGTTGTAATAAACGGTGCTTTTTGCTTAGTTTGAAATTTTATTTTATTTTCATGATTTAAATAACCATTTGTTTAAAAATAATGTGCAAAGGAAATAACTATTTTCAGCCTTTCAGTAGCGCAAATAAGTATTTTAATCAATGTTCCTAAACAAGTAGTGAATCGTATAAATTATTAACATAACTTCAATGATTATATTTTCTAATTCAATGAGCTAGGTCACATGATCTTTGAGCCCAACTACCTTTTTTAAAAACCCATAGAAAAGTGTAGAAGAGCCATAGTCGTATATATATATAATAAAGTCAATTTTAAAATCACCAGCAAGGAATTTACAGCTCTGGTTATGCCGTATAATGTTGAAAGCACAAGTGAAAAGGAACTTCACTTGGGAATCTTAAAACTGAAAGACTCCTGGCACAATGACTTTAAAAATGATCTGTACATATTCATTTCTGGTATAAGTGAAAGAATTACAGAGTTAGACATATTGAAAGTGTTCAGTCAATATGGCAATATAGTAGATCTTTTTTTTTTGTACGATTATAAAAAGAAAATTAGGAAACAATATTGTTATCTGAAATATAGCGCCTTTGAGTCCTGTGTATTGGCAATTGATAATTTAAATAATTATAAGCTTTTAGATAAAAATTTGAAAGTTGCACATACAAAGTGCACTCTTCCTAAACATGAAGATTTTAAATCTTACCATAGACATATAATGAAAAAGTTGCATGAAGCTATGATTTATGAGGGAGATTGTATTAAAACAGCGGAGATGAAGACTAATTCTCTTCAGCCTACGGCAAAATTAAGCAATAAAGAACACCTAGAAGATCCCATGCATTTAGTATCAGATGAATTACTTGACTTTTAGAAATACTAAAATATACGTTTATATAATTAACTGTTCTTAATGTTCATATTGTTGTTACGATTTTTCGTTGTACATTTTGCAACTTTCTAAAAATCATCGTCAGTTGAAATTGATTCAGGCAATGACAAATCATCATCATTATCATTTGCAAGTTGGGGTGTAACAGTATCAGCTGGTAAAAGTGGAGCATTATGTAATGAAGGTTGGGCTGACTCTGAATGAACATTAGATTGAATCACAGGAGCGATTGGAACAGGAGGAGAAGAATATACCGCAGGTATGCTGGTTGTTTTGGATGCATTCACCTCTAGCTGTTCAGGTTTTGAATCTTCATCATCGGACCAGCCATCATTATCATCATTATAATCTGGTCTTTTTTGTGTAGCAATATGTTGTTTGACCAATGGTTGTGTTTGCTGGGGGATAAATTGTGCATTGGATTTTTGTGAAAAATCTTGCAGTTTAGGGGCTACAGGAACTGATGAGATAAACGAAGGTTGAGATTTAATTTCAGGCTTTGGGGTAATATCAGATAGCTTTTTTTCGATTTCATCCTCGGACCAACCATCACTATCACTGTGCAAGCCTCTTTGCATCTTTCTTTGTTCTTCTGCAGCTTTGGAATCAAAAGACGATTGACTTGATGATTTGGTTGTGGGTTGTTGAAAAAACGGTTGTTTAGGTTCAAAAACAGGAGCAGCAGGCTTAGTTACAAACGGATTGAACTTGTGATGTTGCTGTTGCTGAGCAATCTGCTGTTCTGGTGATGTTAGATCATCATTGGTAACCTTTTCGACATTTGAAATTGTAATTGGTTCTAAAACAGTTTGATCATTTTTCACAAAAGCAGCTGTACTACTTTCAGCAGTATCAGGAACCTTCATAGGTTCGAAATGTTCATCTTGTGATTCTCTTTCTAAAATCTCAAAAGTTTGTGGTTTCAAAAATGAAGATGGTTTCTCTTCTAAAGCATCACGGTTTAGTGTTGGCAAAGTCTCACTCGCTATGTTTTGAACGGGTAAAACAGGTTCACTGGCAGCAATTTTATTGCTCGATATTTTTTCTGAAAAATTTACTTTTGAAGAAGATCTATTTCTTCTGTTTCTTCTACCCAATCCCAGTTTATCAAGCTTTTCATTCATTTTCTTCTGTGCTTGCTCTTTTATATATGCAGCACGTTCATTTTGGTTAAGTTCAGAAAAGTTTTTCTCTTTGCTCAATCCAGAGTTGTTCAACAAAGATTGTGCATTCGAAGAGGAGTTTAAAACAGCGCCAGTATTACTTCTTTGCAAATCTTCAGAAGAGGACTTGCTCTCTACCTTTTTTTGACTAAATACTGGTAAATTATTGGCATTCTCTTTGGTCTTCAAATGTTTAATGAAATCTTTCACCTCATTCTCTAAGCCAATACCTAAATCAAATTTTTTGGTGTCACTCTCATTTCCAGCTTTCCCATACAAATTAGATTTGATTCCAACAAACAAATCATTAACATCATTTTTGATGAAGTCAACATTTTCTTTAGTTTTGTTGCTTTCCTCCTTAATCTTAAAAATGGCATCTCTTAGTAATGATTCCTCTTTCTCAATTGAAGCATTAGAAGCAAGTGATTTTCCCGTCAATAAAGCCATTCTTTCTGCTAAAGCAGCTCTTTTTTTAGCTTTTCTCATATCATTTTCAGTTATTTCACCATTTTTTCCAGTTCCAGATATTGAAGATGGATTTTGTTTTTTGAATGACTGAATTTTTGAGTTGATTATCGCTTCTTCAACAGCATCAATGTTTGACAATACAGAAATGAATCTTGCATTCAAATTTTCATAAGAGCTCTGTAAGACTGTGCTGCTGGTACCTGCAGGTTTTGGTAATGAAAAAACAGAGCTTTTAATAATCTCAATTTGCTTTAAATTATCTAAATCCTTTAACTGTCTTTCTTTAACTAGATCTTCATTTTTTGAGATTTCAGCTTCAATAATAATCTTTTTATCCCTAATCAAATGTTTCAAGGTTTCAATTTCTAATTGATTTTGGTCTTCATCCTGTTTTTGTTTTTGGATTTCAATATCAACTTCAACTTTGGAATTTTTTCTGTTCCTAAAAGAGGGTAATTCATCGTTGTTTTTAAAAGCAGAGCCATCGGTCAAAGTAGCTTTTTTGGTTTCCACAACGCTTGCACTATTACCTAACTTCAATTGATCTTTCATCATGTCTATTATTTGAATGGACTGTGGAACCAACGATCTAGGTAAAACATTTGGCAAAGCATGTCCATTTATTTTTCTGTAAACTAAATGCATACCGACAGTAAACTCTTGCTTGTTTAACTTACCTGTGTTATCGGCATCAGCAAGATTCCAAATATGTTCAAGGTCTTGTCTATTTAAACCAGATTTTCTGAAAATTTCGACACTAGTTTTAGAATCTAACACACCAGTGTTTTGAGTATCATATGTTTGAAATATTTTATAGAATAATGCTTTTTCTTCAGAAGTTACATAATCTTCGTTTTCAGCAGTAAATTTTGATACAAAATTACTTTGAGAGTAGAGATCATTGTTTCCAAACCCAGTTCTTTGTGCTTGTAATGGCACAGTAGGTTGAAAATTAGATGGAGGCAAAATTCCTGTTGGTTGTGCAATTAAACCCATTCCTGTTTGATTGGCTCTTAAAGCATTGGTATTTTCATTATTGAAATTTCCAAATGAAGTTTGGGGGGCTTGGCTGCCAGTCATTTGTGGTTGCAAACCATTGTTCCATTGGTTTTGATTAAACCCAGTTGATTGATTTGGTATACCAGAGTTCCATTGATTTTGAGTGGAACCTGTTGTTTGTTGAATTTGTGTAGCAAATGAGTTTGAAGGCATTGCACCAGTGTTTTGAGAAACTAAGTTTTGATTGTTGAATTGACCAAAATCTCCAAAACTAGTAGGTGGAATCATACTTGTTAGCTGAGGCTGCAATTGGATACCACTAGTTAAATTATCAAAAGGAGTTGGATGTGATAATGGTTGTTGATTTTGATTGTTAGAGGATTCATCCACTTCACCAACTTGGAAGTTAATTGCATCAACAAATTTTGTGACTTCAACTCGAATTTTATTTTCGAGAGCAAATGGAAGAGACTCGCCTTGTAATACAGAATTAATCAAATACATTGCCAATACAAACTCTGGAAACATTAACTCACCAGCTCTTAGCGTATCAGCTAAATTCCAAATTTGAGCCAACTGCTTTGGAGGTAGACCAGATCTAGTTAAAATTTCTCTACAGTTTAAGCCAGAAATAGTATTTGAGCCTGCTGGAACTTTAGATCTAAACAATTTTTCAAATTTTTTTTGATCATCAATGGTCACAAAAGAAAGTCTTAAATTAGGTAAAACCAATTGATTATTGTAGTTAGAGTTCTGCGCCATAGAGTTTACATAACCTGTAGCTGTTGGCTTTAAATAGCCAGTTGCTGGTTGCTGTTGGTTGTAAAAGCCAGTTTGTTGTGGCAATAATGGTTGCTGAATTTGTGCACCAAAAGATGTTTGAGGCATTAAAGAAGTACCAGTGTTTTGTGGATTTAACTGCTGATTAAAGCTTTGTTGAAAAGAGCCAAAACTTGTGTTCGGTGGTTGTCCAAACCCAGTTCCCTGTTGCTGCAAAGGCTGTTGTCCAAACCCAGTCCCCTGTTGCTGCAAAGGCTGTTGTCCAAACCCAGTTCCCTGTTGCTGCAAAGGCTGTTGTCCATACCCAGTTCCTTGTTGCTGCAAAGAAACTGGGTTTCCATAACTAGGCTGAGTGCTAGAAACAAAATCGCCAAACTCTGTTGTTGTGTTCGATTGTCTTAACTGTAATGGTGGTTGTTGAAATCCAGCACCTGCAACATTGCCTGAATAAAACGACTGCTGAGGTTGTTGAACAGAATTGCCGCTGTTCGAAAAAGAGCTATACATAAAGGATTAAATCTCTATATTATTGATCTTTATATAAAACAGCTTAGATGGTTCAACTAATACATTTGCATTACCACGAATGTTAACATAACCCCTCAAGTTTGAAATTCGCTGTCTGATATAGCCACCATGGCTTGTTTACAGAGCACTGAAAAAATTACTCATTTGTATATCACGTGAACAATGCTAAGCCGCAAAACACGGTTATTAATCGGACATACAGCCTGGGTCTCATAGATATAAGCTGATCCTCATCTCTCTCTATCTAGAGTACTTGTTATATTGATTTGCCTCTATGGCTGTGAGATCTGACTGATCACAAAATTAATTCTTTGACTAAACAATGCTTATCGTTCTTTGTTTTTGTTGCAGTGTTTGTGGCTACACACATGACACACTCCACTTGAACGACAATCACCCGTCTTAAATATTGGCTTTCTGTCTAGATTGGTGGGGATAATAGCCGAAAGCAATGGTAGTTTCACCCTAATCAGCTCTGTAGAAAAGGATTTCAACAAAACTCAACTTCAGTTTTATGTCCCATTTTCTATTTCTTTTGTAAATATTCTCCGCTCATGTCAGTGTTTGTTCAAATAAGGCACTTAAAAGAATAAACCTATGAATAAACATCAAAAATTTTTAACTTTTAACTTCTCTGTGGCAAAATTTCACAGAAATGCGTTTAAAAAAGTTATGTTATGTTTTCAAATACCACTGGTTTGAAGCTTCCCCATTCCAGTCCAATCAATAAGTATATATGTATCCAAAATAGATCTTTTTAAAAAGCTGGCTTTCTTACACCTACCGAAGGTTCTAAATGATAAGGTAATGATTGAGCCAAATTTAGTCTTGATTTTACAACATTTACATCCCTTATCTGTTTTCAAGAAGTATTAATTGTGTGTTTTAAAAATAGCATATATATGTATTTGCCAACGTATTTAAGCACATCAAAATCATTAATGCGTTCCTATCATTTCCCCATATTTTATCGCAGTTTTTGTAAGGGTAGCCGAGAAAAAAAATTGCTTCTTAACCAAATAAGTATTGACACACAAAGTTTAAGGTCTCAAAGAAATAAAGAACAACCATAGAAACAGTGCAACCATTACATCAATTGAAAAAAATGGCCCCAAATACTTACGAATTTTTTGTTTTAGGATCCACAGGGCTATGTGGAGGCTCGTTTGTCAAATACTTGAATAAATACATCGAAACTACGTCACCTGGTTCCACTTTAAATGCTATCATCAGAAAGCCTTACGAGGAGACGTATTTAAAAAAATATGAGCTAGGAAAGGGTGAGAATGTTAATACACTCGTTGAAGAAGACTCATCCAAGTGGGCTAATGAAACTTTAAAAAACTTTTCTTCCAAAAGTGGAGAATTATCTAAAATTTTTTTTAGTGGATTAGGTACAACAAAGGCAACTGCAGGCTCTATCGAGAAACAAAGAAAAATTGACTTGGATTTAAACTATGCTTTGGCTAAAGCAGCAAAGGACCAAGGATTTGAAACATACGTTTTAGTTTCCTCTGCAGGTGCCAACTCAAACTCGATGTTTGCATACCTTAAAATGAAGGGAGAGCTTGAAGATAAATTGAAAGATTTGAAGTTTGAAAACTTGATTATTTTAAGACCTGGTGCCTTGTTAGGAGACAGAATCACCCACTTAAAAGGTTTTGGCAGTGATGCTGCTTCTTACATTGGATCCATGTTATATGGAACCCGGTTTAGCAAGTACGTTGGAGAGCCTGTCTATGGTGATGAAGTGGGCAAAGCAGGAGTTAAATTGGCTTTGAAAGCAGTTGCTGCAAAGGAACCATCGGGTGCCATGGCTTACAGCTCAAAAGAAATCATTAATTTGGCCAAAGATTAAATGTACAAAGTATATATATTAATGTTTACAATATTCTTAACTCCTCGGAGGATCATAGTTAGTAGCAGCTATGTGTGTACCTTTAAATGTCTGCTATCTTCGTGATCACACCCCTAGGGTCCGTTTCAGCATCACAATCACGTTTGTATCGTGTCACGTTATACTCGCACATTAATGACACATTCTTGATGCTATATCCAGCAATGAATCTGTTGCAGTTCGTTTAAAATCATACAAGTTTTTGCTTTTTGCTTTTTGCTTTTTGTTTTTATTAAAGCATAGTAGTATTCAGCTGATATTTCAAGCTCTTTACTTACAAATACACCTTTTTGCGACTAGGTATTCAAGGTTCAGGTGAATTGCTCGCAAACCAATGCAGAAAGAAAGTCCCTGCACGTGCTGGATTTACAGCTAATATGTTGAATTGCTTATAAAAAGCATCCAAGTCCTTGTTTATATATAGCAACTACACAAGCCCCATTCAAACGAATCCTTTAAAGATTAGTGTTTTTTTAACTGACATATGAATTATCTCAGAATTGTAAAAGCTCAATATGTGCCTCACTTGTTATAAGCAATACATCTGTGGGTATATTAATAGTGTAATATTATTAAAATAGGGTTTAATTCCGTTAATAGAATTACAAGCAAAAAAACAACAAACTTTCTTAGTGAAAATTTTTGGTATAAAAAAACTTCACTGACAGCGAAGCAGCATAGATATATAAGTATCAATATATATGTGTGTGTGCATGAATAACTTAGTTCTTAAATTAATAAATCCAGAATACCAAAAAAACCAAAAACATTATACTATTTTTTTGCTTTTGTTGTCAAAATATAAAAGATGAGTGATAAATTATTTAGATTGGATGCTGGTTTCCAGCAATATGGATGGGGTAAGATTGGTTCTAACTCTGCTGTGGCCCAATTTGCCGCTCACTCCAATCCAGCTGTTACTATTAAAGAATCAGAGCCATATGCTGAATTATGGATGGGAACACATCACAAGGTACCATCCTTTAATAAAGACACTAAGCAGTCATTAGCTGATATTATCACTGCTAACCCGTCTGCTTATTTAGATGAAAAAATAATAAAAAAGTTTGGCAGCAAGACAACATTGCCTTTCCTCTTCAAAGTTTTATCTATTGAAAAAGTTTTGTCTATTCAAGCTCATCCAGATAAGTCTTTAGCTAAGATTTTACATGCTAATGATCCAGCTAACTATCCTGATGACAACCACAAACCAGAAATGGCCATTGCAGTCACTGATTTTGAAGGTTTTTGTGGATTTAAGCCATTAGAAGAAATTGCTGAAGAATTAAAGACAATTACCGAATTTAGAGATATCGTTGGTGAAGAAGTTTCTGAACAATTTATCAATAACATTAAGACCGGATCTGTTGTTGCTGGTTCCAAAGAAGATGAAGATAATAGAGCATTATTACAAAAGGTTTTTTCTAAAGTTATGAATGCAAGTGACGAAGAAATTGCCATCAAAGCTGAATTATTGGTCAAGAGAGCTCATGATGCTCCAAAAAGTTTTAATAAATCAGATTTGGCTGAACTAATTATTTTCTTAAATAACCAATTTCCTAAAGATGTTGGTTTATTCTGTGGTTGTTTAATGTTAAACCACTGTAAGTTAAAAGCTGGTGAAGCTATTTTCTTACAGGCCAAGGATCCACACGCTTATATTTCTGGTGACATCATTGAATGTATGGCTGCCTCTGATAATGTTGTCAGAGCCGGTTTCACTCCAAAGTTCAAAGATGTTAAGAACTTATGTGAAATGTTAACTTATCAATATGGCTCTGTTGAATCACAAAAGATGCCTCCTATTCCATTTAAAAAATCTTCAGGCGCAGGTACCTGTATTGAATATAATCCACCTATTGCTGAATTTTCTGTTGTTGAAACAACATTCAAAGGAACAACGCCTGGCTCAATTAGATTGCACGAAGGTTTAGAAGGTCCATCTATTGTCATTTCTACTAAAGGTAATGGTTATTTAAAATACAAAGACGTTAAGTTGAAATCAGAACCAGGCTTTGTATTTTTTATTGCACCTGAAACCCCAGTTGAATTTATTTCTGAAGATGAAAATTTTACATCTTACAGAGCTTACGTTGAAAGTGACATCTAGCTGCAGTATATGGAATCATAGACACCACTTGATTATTTTCGTAGTAACTCAAGTTTCTATTTATTATATGTGCTTATATACTTGTGTAACTGAAGAAACAATAATTTAATATATACTAGAAACGCAAATCTTAATATGCAATTATTCAGCTATGCTATGTTTTTGTTTCCATTTTAAAACTTTCTTTCGTAGAGATTTTTCAGTTTGCTGATAAATGTTTAACTTCTTATCCATGGCCATCTTTTTATAATTGTCATTGTATTTTTTGTACAAAGATTCAACCCATTGACCTTCCCTCTCACTAAAGTGTCTTTCTTTTTTAACTATTGGTTGGTTTGCAATTTCTTCAAGTTGTCTAACAACATCAGTTTTTGGTTTATAAGCTTCTTTTTTTTTTAAATCCTCAACATCTACATCAATATCAAAAGCTTTCATTGTACCATAAACAATCTTTAGTATTTTACCTTCATCATCTTTTACAATTCTAGCTTCCCCTTCTAAAATTCTATTAGCTAGATATTCACCATTCTCATCTAATTCAGCTGGGTCAATAAAAATATCACTTTCGTCCACTCTCTTATTCGATTCAAAATCACTTTCTTCATCTTCTGAAGAATCTAAATCAGCCAAAGTGTTTTTTATTATAGTTCCATTTTTGTTATTTCTTATGTTGTAATTTAGTTGATCACCACCAGCTGATTTTTGTAACTTTGCAGAAAGCCCAAGTCTCTTATAATTTTGTGCCAATGTGGCATTATAATCCCAATTTTCAGCTATTATTTTATTCGAATGAATATTTATTTTCCTTTGAGCATCTTTTCTTTTTCTAGTTGCTTTTTTAGTAGTTGAATGTTGACTTCTTCTTTGTCTAACAGATCCCATTATCTTTATATATTGATGTTCTTTGTTTCAAAGTTGGTTTTTGTATTGGTATTACCAGTGTTATTATTTTGGTATATAGCTGCTGAGAATATATAGGTATAAAACTTTTTTTTCGTTTTGTTGCAATAAGCTTCCGAAAAAGGAAAATGTTTCATGGATATTTTTTGAGCCATATAATGAAAAAAAAGCAATTATTTGTTAATATTGTCGCCTTCCTATCATTACAAATATTATTTATAATAAGCATTATTAACTATTTTTAAAACCAACTAAAAAAGGCATAAATAAAACACAGTTTTAATCTCAATTATTTATGCTGTGAAAAACCTTTTATTGTCTATCAATTTATTTTAAAAATGAGCACGGAAGACATTGATAAACGATCAATCTTTATGAAAAATTTAACTCATAAGGTAGATGCTACTATTATACATGAGTTTTTTAAACAGATTTTAGTAGATACAAACTCTGACATTAACCGAATAACTATAATAATCAAAAACAAAAACAAAAAGTTTTTGCATGCCTATATAGAATTTACTACAGAACTAGCCCAACAGGCATCATTAGCGTTGGATAATAATAAATTAGACGATGTAAAGGTACGAATCTTCGCTAAAAGAACAAACTTGCCCGAAGTTATGGTCAATAACGAAGATGATGAAGATATTATGATAATATCAAGCTCGATAACTAATCCTCATAATAATAAATGAAACGTTTTTTGCTTTTATTTTTTAAGATATTGTTCCAGTTTATATTTGCTATTTCCATTTGTCAGAAAAAACTTATCATTTTTTTTTTAATTTTAGTTGAACTACTTCAATTACATTTGTATTTTATATATAATTGTTTTAGCTCATGAAGAACATGTCATGGTGTATTTTGTATTTAAGGGCTTATTACCTTAAACTCAAAATAGTTTCAGTTTATAAAAATGCCATGTAAAAAACTCTTGAGACTTCAACATGTATTTTTAAACGCATATTTCTTATTGTAACGCATTTTTGTATATTTAAATTTAAATTTAATTACGATAATCCTTTTTTTTCATTTGCTCATAACTTTCAAGTCAATAATTACTGTTTTAGTAAAATTGTAAATAGTGATTATTAAAAAGAATCTAATAAGTGAAAGAAAAACGTAAAAACTTTGTTTATGATAGGACTACTACTAATCACAAAGTTTTTCAATCTTTTATTTTTATTAAAATCAAATATAGAACTCTATAGCTTAAATATATCGATTGCAATCCCTTTTTTTAGCAGAAACATCCAATATTTTAATAACCCCTGGTAAGATCTTCATTACTATTAATATTTTTGTTTACTGATAGACCATCAGTTAATATCATTATGATCAGATGAAGGGCAAATTTTAACCATGTTAAAAACAAAATTAAAGCAACTACACCAAAATTAATATATATTATTAAGAAAATCATTAAGTCCGCAAAATAGATTTAAAAAACAACATTCGGCAAAAAAACATTTTAATTTAATTATATAATAATTGTTTGAATACTATAGTTTTAATTTTTTATTTTTAAAAAACTTTAAAATGTTAATTAATAAAAATGTTTATTAATATTTTAGATTAGTGTATAAATTTTTTTAATAAATTTTTTTTTGCGATTTTGTATTTTTTAACGTTATTGTCGGATATATCAACGTTATATTAAGTTTTAAAAAAGTCAAAATTCATCATATAAAAGCACTTATGTTAACATTGTAGTTATTATAGTACTTAGTGTGGTTTGTGGTTAAATATTGATCCACATAAGACAAGTTTATATTGTCACTTCAGAAGTTTATTTTAGTAGAAGTTAATGAAATTCTACCATTAAAAATGGAAACTCTGCCATTACAAGCACTCTGAGAGTTTAAAAAGAACCAATAAATCAAAAAAAACATATAACAGCCACTCCTGCCAGCAACCTTAAAACATATAACATTTATTTAACACTTGCTCAATAGATACTTTTTTTGGCAATGCGCAACATGAAAAAATAGATCTCAATAATTTTTTAGTTCAAACGCATTATTAAACAATTAGGAGTATTTCACGCTTTGAGAATAAAAAATATTGAAGGTGGAAATACTTTCCGGAAGAAAATTAAAATACAACTATAGTCTATGTAGTATTATATAAATATTTTTTATGCTAATTAATAGTTTTATGTATCATCCATATAACAAGGCAAATCTCAACTTTATTTATAAAATAAGGTCACTGTTATTATTACTAATAAGCTACCAAAAGCTTTCATTTTCTAATATTATAATCGTGTATGCAGCTGTGATTATAAGTATTCATTCATTCAAACGCATAAATATTTTTGAAAATTTATAAACTGCGTTTTCAGTCAACGCAAAAAAGACTTTATAAAATATCAAACTCGTAAAAACCCAAAAAGCTTACATGTATTGGTTTGGGGAAGGATATTACAGAACTTGTGAAAAAATCGGTCTATTTTGTTAAGTGTTTCAAAGAAATTATAAACTACATATTATTAGTACGGTAATTAAAGGCATCTTACTTTGATGCTTTTATTGTTATTGAGTGATACTATAGCCAACGTCCGTAAAAGTAATTCAGTCACATGCTGCCAAAAATCATGTGATTTTTTTTTTATCTGAATAGAGTGATTTGCTGTTCTTTTAATTCTTGTAAGTGTGGAGAATCAAAAAGCCTACATGAAAAAATATTAACAATATTAAACCGTATTAACAGACCAAACCAAATAAAATGCAATTACCAATTTTAGTCGCCTGTACTTTACTTATTAACACATTGACCAGAGCTCAAGATGTTAATGTAAACAGTGATTCAGTATCCATTGATGAAATCAATTCATATGAAGATGATGAGGTTTTTTCCCCAGAAGAAGAAGAAGAAGAAGCCCCATTAAACTTGCATGCTCCAAAAAACCAAGAAGCGGAAAACAAAAATTCGAATCAAGCTGTTTATGATGACTTATTAGATATTCCAGCTGCTGAAAAAGAAGGAATTTCTGCAGCAAATGAAATCATAGGCGGACAACGTAAAAGTGTTAATTACACCATTGATTTCACCGTTTTTGATAGTACTGAAGGTGATGGAGTAGAAGTTCCATTTATTGTTGAATTTGATGAAGTTACTTATCTTAATTACACATTTGTCAACAATGAAGATCACAACACGACTTTGATAGGATTAACTGGTCATGTTGTTGACGTCGAAACTCAAGAGACGGTTGCAAATTTAACTGACGGTCGTTTAGGACCAGCTTTGGTTCAGCCAGGGGCTAATTTAACATTTTCTCATCCATTTCAGTTAAATATTGCTGAAGGTTATTATTACCTATCTCCTATTGTTCATGTGGTTATTGACGGAGCTGATCAACCAATTGGTGTAAGTGTTCCTCAAAAAGTCATCGATTTGCAACCAGGTCCAGTTTCCTTTTTCAGCATGAGCTTTTTATCAATTTTATTGACTTGTGGTATTATGGGTTTAACAACCTACAATACTTACAAAAAGGCCAACGCTAAGAATAACAACAACAAGCCAGAGTTAAAAAAACTAGCAAAAACAGCCAAGATTGATAAAAATGAGTGGGTTCCAAAAGAATACAAAAAACAAAAATAAATCTATGGTTAGACAAAGAAGAAAACATTGTTATTTAATTCACTATATAGTCATATTATAAACGAAATGATCATAAACAGATCCTCTGTCTGAATGCTTTTGGCATCCTTGAAACTTCTTTTGAAGATCACTTTAAGAGTCACATGACTTAATGACTTTTACAGATTTCAAAAAATATATATATACGCTAAATATAATATATAGCGCCAGTATCTATACATAGTTAGTAACAAAAATGAAAAAAGAAAACCAAGAATAAAAGATATACTTGATATTTGCAAATTGATTTATACCATTGTCTTATGGATTTGTTTTTTAGTAAAGAAAACTCTGAAAGGCAGATTGCTTTAATTTCTGAAGACTATGTTTTAATATTTAAAACGGCTGCTGAAAATATAAATAATAAACCAAGGGGTACAAATAACAAAACTGAGACTTGTGTTATAGTGGAATCTGTAACAATTGACAAATTTAGGAAAAATAGCAATTTTATTCACAATATTAATGGAGCAGAAACGACCCATATTGGACTACAATTTGAAGGATTTTTAGGCCTTTTTAAATTATCAGACGGCAACATATTTTTAGGTCTTATTAAAGTTTCTAAAACTGTGGCTAATTCAAGATGGACTAACAAAATTGACCCAGATACTAAAGAGAGTATATTTACCCCAATAGAAGCGGTTAAACAAATTTTGGATGTAAGTTTTATTTGCTTAACAAGCAATGAATATGATTATTATCTGAATTATAACACTAATGTTGAAGCAAACACAGCTGATGTATCATCGCTTCATCCATGTTACGAGTTCAAAAAACTTCTTTGTGATGGGAGTTTTTATTTTTCAAGAGATTTTGACATAACTAACTTTTTACAAAACAGAGGAAGTGAAATATTTTCACATAATCTGTATGGTTTGAGTAATAAAAGTTCAAAGAAGTCTACCTCAATGGATTTTATTCTGGAAAAATTTGAAGAAAAATATGTTTGGAATATTAAGATGATTGAAGAAATTATAAGCTTACGATCTAGAATATCAAAACAAGAGAGAGAGAGAATGGATAACGGAATGTTTATTACTTTTGTTATTAGGGGATTTGCAGAAAGTGCACTACTAAACGAAGGGTCTTTGTGCTTAACGACTATAACCAGAATATCAACAGAGGGAAGAGATAGTACTTTGTTGGATACGTCTTCCAAAATAACTCCGGATGGTAATGTTTCAACTTTTATGGAAACGGAGGTAATAATAAGTATGCCAAGTCACATTATATCTTATGTAATGTGTTTGGGTAATATTCCAATCAACTATGATTTTCAAGAATCTCAATTTTTGATTCATTCCAAGAAGAAACTAGATTTGACATACAGCAAAGATAACGTAACGAATGCTAAGATAATGGAAAAGCATTTTGAAAAATTAATATCTAGTTATGGAGCTGTAAGTTGTATTAACCTAACCAAATGTAAAGATCAAGGGCAATCTGCTCTGAATAATCTATATCTAGATTTAGTACATACAAATGAAAAAAATGTTAAATTTTCATCTATAGAATTAAAGAAAGCCTTGTTTAAAAAGATTACTAACAAAAACTTTGATATTGAAAATTTATTGTTATACCATAAGGATTTCAATTTGGCCGAAAACTTCAATTCAATAAAAGAAAATATTACTGAATTTGGTTGTTTTGTTTATGATAATAAAAATGGAATATTTTCTGGAAAGCAAACTGGTGTTTTTAGATTAAGTTCTACTAGCAAAAATTTTGTTAATGGAGAGCAAGCAGATGATAGTGCAAATCACCACTCATATCTTTATTCATCAGGGATAAATTCGATTAAAAAGATGTTTCTTTTTGTTAAGTTAATAATACAGGAAGTTGTTGAAATGATATTTAAAGAATTGGGAATGGAAAATAGTTTACTCAATGATCTATTCTATGATGGCTCTCAAAATTCCTACATTAACTTATTTAGAAACCAGATTTTTCAACTAGTAAATATATTAGATAGAAATAGTCAACACCACCAAAAAATGGCTAAGGTTTATAATCAGTTGTTTAGTTATAGATTAAAACTTTATGATCCATTGCACTCATATGTCACTAGTTATCTGAAGTACAAGATAAACAAAAAAGAAATGACTTATCATAAAAAAATTAGTATCTTTACAGCAACATTCAATGTTGCTGGGGTTCAATACAAGGATGACTTGACAAATCTTCTTTTTCCACATAAAAAGACCATTGAAAAACAAAATGATCTTGGTGAAAGTGTAAAAGTTCCGAAATATGGTGAATTTCAAGACCCTGATATTTATTGCATAGGTTTGGAAGAAGTGGTCGACTTAACACCTGGAAAAATGATCAATACTAACGCAAGCGTTAAAAACACTTGGGCTAAAAACCTTCTAAAAACCTTAAACAAAGAAAGTCCCGGAAAGTACTCTGTTTTAGGAATGCAACAGCTCGGTGGTATTATCATGTATTTATTTATACAGACAAATCAAATTCCCAGTATTAATTCAGTTCAATATGCATTTCATAAATTAGGTTTTGGTGGTATTGCTGCAAATAAAGGTGCTGTAGCAATAAGTGTTCAATATTCTACATCAAAGCTTTGTTTTGTCACGTCTCATTTATCTGCGGGTTTGGGTAACATGGAACAAAGACATATTGACTATAAGATGGTAAATGAAAACTTATCTTTTGGAAATAAGAACATTAATATCAATGCGCATAACGGTATAATATGGATGGGAGATTTAAATTTTAGAATCAATCTGAGCAATGAAGAGGTAAAACATTTGATTTTCACTAAGAACTACGGTGCTTTGTTAGCAAACGACCAATTACATAAGCAAATGATGGATGGAGAATCTTTTCCATTTTTTGAGGAAATGGAGATCAAGTTTCCACCAACATATAAGTTTGATAAAACCACTGATACTTATGACACAAGTGAAAAAAATAGAATACCAGCATGGACAGATAGAATTTTATCCAAAGGATCAATTTTGACCCAGAAATGCTATGATTCTATAGCAGAGCTATTATTTTCTGATCACAAGCCTGTGTTTGCAATATTCGAAGCAGACGTTACAATTTTAGATGAACAATTAAAATTAAAGTTGATGAATAGCATATATGCTGATTTACAGAGAGAATTGGAAAACTATGATATTCAAGAGAAGCTATTAATCCTAGAGCTTGCTGAAAGAGAATTAATAAATAATCAAAAAGAATTTTCGGCTCAACAGGAAAGTAATGCTAACAACAATGATGATGGATCCTCAAACATAGAAACTGCACTTGCTGCTGAAAATGATAAAATATATTTAAAGCATTACTATGATCCCAACAATCAGAGGTTGCCCCCACCATCTAATGACTATTATAAATGGTGGATTGGTGATGCAACGAAACCTGCAGTCATTGACATCAATATAGACACTTCTAAATACATGATAAATTGTGAGAGAAGTCCGAATCCTTTTGATGATAGTGCGGATGAACCTATATTTATCAAGAAATCAGCTTAATATAATGAAATATAGAAAGAATGCAGTCACTATTTAGAAACTCATAAAGCAATTCATGTGATGTACTTGTCGGATATAAAAAGTGTTCAGAGCTTTACTTTTCAATATGTATTTTCAAAAAAACAGTTTTTCAAGTGACACGTAATTATAATAATGCCTACTTTCTTTTAAATAAACTGAACTAAAAGGCCCAAGGACTCTCAAAGCAATATGACTTCAACTGTGATCTTGTCAAAACTTTTAGCATTATGTTGTTTTTTCATATCTGCTTTTTGTAAATCTGTGTTGTATTTACATGATGGCGAAGACAGTCAATTAGAGAATTATTCTTCTTTTATAGATTTTTTGACTAATGAAAAAGGTTACGATGTAACTTTAAAAACTGTAAAAGATGAATCTTTATCTTTATTGAGTGGTGATTCTCAAGAAAATAAATTTGATTCATTGATACTTGGGCCTATATTTTCAACAAACTTAAAGAAGTTACATGAAAACCAATTGATGCAGTTTTATGAAAACGGAGGAAACCTGATAATTTTAGGCTCGCCAGTTCAAGCAAACAACAATCCAAGCAGAAAGTTTTTGAACAACATTGGAATTTATCCTTCACCAAAGAATTATTTAACCGTAGATTTTGAAGAACTAATAACAAGAGATCTAGTTATAGATGATGGAAGTCTGCTATTAAACGATTATATTTTTGACAACAAAAACAAGGATAAATCAGTTGTTTTTAAGAACTCTTCGTCTGCTCTTATTGACACCAATGAAATGATTTTTCCAATTGTTAGACAATCTGATTACATGAAAAATTACAACAACGAAAATGTATGGGCTTTGTCGAAGCAAGGTTACTTGGCAGTTGCTTTCCAAAACCTAAAGAACAACAGAGTTACTTGGTTGGGTACTGATTCTTTAATTTCTAACGAAGGAATTAATGAAAAAGATAACTTTGAATTTATCAAAGAAATTGTGAAGTGGACTTTCCAAGAAAAATCTATCTTAAAAGTTTCACAGTTCGATCACTATCAAATTGTCAAAGAAGAATTCTACACCTTCAACGAGGAAACAGGTGACAACGTTTTAAATTCAAAGGAAATCATAGTAACATATGATGAAGAGCCATATAAAGTAAAGGATTTAGTAAATGTTGATTTGTTTTTGCAAATCTTGAAAGACGTTGATGCGTCTGGCAATGCTGTCTATGAACCATTCTTTGCAGACGATATTCAGTTTGAGTTGAGAATGATTGATCCATATTATAGATTAACTTTGAATCTTGATGAAAAAGATTTGACACATTATAAAACAGGAACGTTTGCTTTGCCAGATCACCACGGTGTATTCACTTTCAACATAAAATACCAAAGAAAAGGTTTGTCATATGTGGATGTTAAAGATGTTAAAGCAATTAGAAATTTGGCTCACACTGAATATCCGAGATCTTTTGACATTAAAAACTCATGGGTATATTTGACGGCTATATTTTCTGTTATTTTCTTATGGATTGTATTTGTTATCTTATTCATCCTTACAAGCAAAAGAATCCAGTCTAATTCTGTTCAGTCCTCAAAGAAAGCCCAATAAGGCACACGTAAGTCACATGACTAGCTTTAAATTGTTCTTGAACATTCAGAGGGAAAAACGAGCACATTCATATCTTCATTTTTATATAAGCCAAAAAAGGGCCTAGCAAAAGTTAAAGCTGAAAAAAATTTTAAACTGAAAAGAAAAGAAGCAAATACATGGCCACAGTTAACCACCGTCTGGACCATTTTATAGAACCTTAGTATCAGTATGTCAACACAACATATAGAGATCAAGTATCAGGCAATTCAGCAGCTTCAAAAAAGATTGCAGACTTTTAAAAATGAGCAAGAAGAAACAGGACTTGTTTTAAAGCAAATCGAAGAAACAAAAAAATCTAAAAAAGACGACACTGCATTTGATAAAAGAACTTGTTACAGATCTGTAGGAGGATCATTGGTTGAAACAAATGTAGGGGAAGTGATTCCATATTTAACAGAGAAACTAGAAAAACTAGGGTCAGTAATCATGAAGTTACAAGGAGAATACAATGATCTAACAGAAGAAATTAGGCAAGATGCCATTGAGTATGAAAAAAAAAGTGGAAAGTAAATACTATCTCAGCAAAATATGCCATTAATTAGAACAGCTAAGAACATCAAAACTTAAATGATTTTTATAAAGCGCTATATATAAAACAACAAAGGAATGTTATCAGGCATCCAATATAGCTTGTGAAAGACATATAATTGCCAAAAAGCCAACAACTAATAATAAGAGAAATCAATTTCCTGCTGTTCAATACTATATTTAACAATAAAAAGGTATCCTTAGTCAAATTACTTGCCAATAAATTAACTCCTCTAACACATAGGCTCTGTGTGAAACAATTCACAATCAACTTAACTAAAAAACTATTCTTATAGCTGATGTTTCTACCTATAGTATAACAGTTAGACAATATGGTGTTTTTATTAAATAGTAACAAAACAGGTAGTGACATAAGATGCTGATAAATCATAACCTCTTTCCACGTTTCTTTTCCATAAATCTCATAGGTTCTGTTGTTGTAAATTTGCAAGAGTGATATTAAAACTGATGACACCAAGAGAATTGTGATTCCTAGAATAAATTCAAAATCCAAGTTTCTCAAATTCAACTTACTGCAGTTGCCATCTGATGAGAACGGTGAAGAAAAGGCCGTTTTCAAGGCAAATAAATCTGACCGTTTGAAATCTTTTTTTTGATAGATACAGGCAATAATGCAACCAAAGGTCAATAATAAGCAGGTTAATATTTGCTTAAAAGAGTATTTTTTCTTCAAAATAACACACCCTAATAACATATTGATTAAAATATTCAAACTTTTGATAATGATATGATATGGAACAGTTATCCCTTTGAGTTTGAATACAGAGTTGTTTAGTGACGTTCCCAATAGAAATAAAAATGTTGATATAAGATGTCTTTTGAGCGGAATTCTAAACTTCTTGAAATTCTTTGTAAAGAATGGAAGATTTTCAACAATTATGTATAAAATTTGTAAAAAAGTAATAAAAGTAGTGATATCAGAAATTTGGGCGTACTCAGTATTAATCAAAGCTTCAAAGGATATTACGTTGTTACAGCATCCCCCAAAAATTAAAACAAGTGCAAAAGGTATAGAGAGATTTAGCAGTGATTCTTTAACATGATTTTGTTTAGTGTTAGTCACCATTTTGAATTGTATCTCTTATATACAAGGATAGATAAACAATTGATTATATGTTGTTTGGTTCATTGTTGAATTCTGGGAAATGACTTTCAGATAAAATACCTGCTTACTCTATCTGTCATCAAGTTAGAAATCAAAAAAATAATAGCAAGCAGCAACAAAATGAACAGTAATTGCGGTTGAGAGAGCTTAAGGAACTGTCATGTGACATTAAAATATTTGCAATTTAACTGCACTTTCCTTCTATAGATCCGCCATTGTAAAACAAGCGGCTCCTTGGACTAACTGTAAACATTCATATCAAGAAGATATTTTAGAATCAATTTTGAAATCTTGGTTGAATTTCAATAATAAAGAAGCCGATGCTACCACCTTTAAAACCCACTATAAACAGAGCAATCATCATTTAGCCCAAAAAGCTGCCGATGAATAACAGAGGGTATTCTATTGTTTGCTCGTTATAAAAATGATAGCAAGCCAGTTATTTAATATATTCAGTTTTATTTAAATTTTCCAGTTTCTAGAATTTTATCAAAGTCGTCAGATATTCCTAGTTTTAAGTATTCCGAAACCAAGTCACTATTATTGTTTTTGACTATCTCATGTTGCTGTTCTATTAGCTCAACAAATTTAGGATCTATAGGCAAAAAGCCTAAAAATGGAAGATGTAATTCTTTACAAAGTTTTTCACCCCCTCCTTTATTGAATATGTCAGTGCAATCATCACAATGAGGACACTTAAATCCAGACATATTTTCTATAACACCCAAAATATCTAACTCTACAATATTGCAAAAATTAATTTGTTTTTTGACATCATTAACTGATATTTTCTGGGGAGTAGTTACAATAAGAGCTTTCACATTAATTTTCTTTATATTTTCTAGTGTTCTTAAATTTTCAATAATAGCTATATGCTCATCAGTTGTGCCTGGTGGTGTGTCTATTATCAAATAATCCAATGATGAATCGCCCCAATATACATCATCTATAAACTGTCTTATCATAGCTTGTCTTTTAGGGCCTTTCCAAACCACAGAGTCGTTTTTGCTGTCATTTAACAAGAAGCCTATAGAAATAACCTTAAGCGTATTGGAATTTTTCAATATAGGTTTCTCAATAGGAAGCCAGCCTTTGCTACTTTGAAATATCTTTTCGTTTTCCAAATCAAAAAATCTAGGTATTGAAGGCCCGGTAAGATCAATATCAAGAACCCCGACTTTATTGTTGTTAAAGGATGAAAGCGACAGTGCTAGCTGTGTAGAAACTGATGATTTTCCCACACCACCTTTTCCTGAAAGAACAAGAATAATATTTCGAGTGTTATTTATGCTTTTGGCCTTGTTATTATTGAAAGACATTAAATTTGGTGTTCTTGTAGTACTTTTTATAGCTGATTGCATAATATACAAGCTCAAGATTTTTGATAGATTTACCTGTAAATTGAGAAAAAGATGGATTTTTTGTTAGCGCGCAAGATTTTTACATGAGACTTTTTCAACTGCGTGAATCCAATACGTTTGTACGAAAAACGTGAGAGCGATGGAAAACAGTAAAGTAAACGACAGTACAAAAAGTGCATAATGGAGAAAGCGAAGAAACACCGTTGGCCAAACCTTGAATAGGAGATTTTAATTGAAGCAAAGTTTTTGAATTTTACCTCTTTTATTTCTGTTTCAACAATATAATTCAAAGGCTCTAGGAACCATGAATACCAACGGTAGAGTCAATCTATTTGATTCAACATATAACACTAGTCATACGAACCCGTTTGCCAACAACTCCCATCATAGGAAGCCTAATGGAAATTTAGATGACTTAAACGAGGCACCTGTAGATTACAACGAATCCTTGTTAAATCAATTAGAATCCCAAAATGATGAAGATATTTCAAGCATGCATGTGAAATTAAAAAAACTGAAGCATCTGTCACTTAAAATGAATGATGAAATAGATTTTTCTAATAATGAAATTATAAACAACTTGAACGGAACTTTTGGAGATACTGTAACTAAATTAAAAAACGTTATGGGAAAAGCCAAAGACATGGCTGATAGATCGAGAATTAGTTTTAAAACATGGCTAATAATATTTGGTTTTGTTTTTTTATTGTTCTTTTATATATGGATAACTTAAAGAATGGACAGAACTTAGGCAGCGGAATTGAATACTGCACAGTTGCCATTGGCCCGTGAAAGATGCCTCTTAGGAGATGAACAAATGTTGTAAGTTTTCAAATGAGCGCTTCTAGGACATATCGCTGCTCAAATTTTGCGTGTTTGCAATTTTATAAGTAGTTGTTTTCATTTCCACGCTTTTTAATTTTCTTTTAATGAGCTTTTTGTTTGAAAATGATCAATAATCTTTATGATAATTATTCTATGTTGTTGCCAAGATTTATTTTTGGTGTTGGGAAGTTGTAAAGAAGCTGTTGCTACCTTGTATTTTAGATTGACCTAATTTACAAAATTAGAGTTAATGGGCATGTAACTTGACTTT
Source organism: Hanseniaspora mollemarum (assembly GCA_019649515.1). Taxonomy (NCBI): domain Eukaryota; kingdom Fungi; phylum Ascomycota; class Saccharomycetes; order Saccharomycodales; family Saccharomycodaceae; genus Hanseniaspora; species Hanseniaspora mollemarum. The sequence goes on along the minus strand of JABFEO010000013.1, from coordinate 117,620 downwards.
TGGGAGATTTTGCAAAATCAAGCTTGGTTCAAAAAAATTGAGGCTCTGTTACCTAAATGCCTCATTTAAAAGTCGGCCTCCATAACATAAATTTTGTATCATCAAGTCTCAATTAATATGGCAGCTTCACGATTTTCATAATATATACAAATATGGCTATAAGTTTTTTTAAAATTACACTAAATTTTAGAGTGTATAATACACGACTCGATTGTTGAACCTAATCAAAAATTTGTTGTTAAACAGATAATATATGAGTTTAAACTTTTATTAAACTAGATTTAATTTTGCCCAGAGATGGCATTGTCAAGGTCAGCAAACAAAGAATCCAAATCAAACTCTTGGGAAAATTCTTGAACGACCACAGTAGTTGCACCAACGGACGAAACATCTTGTTTTGAATTTTGAGATCCCTTTGTTTTCTTCTGATCTAAAATAGCATCTGTTTGTGTTTTTATGTTTTTTGGCAGTGTCCAACTTAAAATCTTACCATCTCTCCAATCATTTAATACACTGACAGCAGTTGAGTTAAAGTTAGGAATACCGCCTTTGCCGACTCTTCCTCTTTTTCTAGAAAGATGGATTAAGAAATGTTTGGCAAACATATCTAAATCATTAGTAGGAATTGGAGGTAATTCATAGTAAGCTTTAAATATGTTGACTTGTTCATCATTATTACTGATCTTGGCCAACAACTTCTTTACAATTAATTCCGGATCTTTAATAAATTTAGTTGGTATACAATTCAAAATTGACAGTTCTAAATTTTTTTCTTTAATATTTCTTCCTCTCACTTCATTGGGGAAAACAATACCTGGAGAATCTAATATTTTCAACTTGTTATCAATTTTAACCTCTCTCAGATGACTGGTAACGCCAGCTTGATTGCCAACAGTACACACAGCGTTGCTTTGACCTCTGGTGTTAGTCAGAGCGTTTATTATAGAAGATTTACCGACATTTGGATAACCTAAAACACCAACAGTAATACTTCTTTTTAAATTAGAATTAGCAGCGTATTTCTTCAAGGATTCCAATAACTTGTTGGCAGTAACAGAACTGCTCAATTTTTTGTTATATCTTCCGTTATTAGAGTGACTTGCTGAGCCCATGAAAGGAATAACGGGAAATTGTGATCCTAAATGGGTCATCCAAATGCTCAAAACATTTTCAGGAACCAAGTCAACTTTGTTCAAAATATAAATTAGCTTTTTAGTTCCATTGAACTCTGTTAAAATATTTTCTTCTAAAGCTTTAGATCTTGTCAAATCAGGATCTCTAGCATCTAAAACATATAAAAGAACATCAGAATTTTCAACAACAACTTTGAAGATCTTATCATATTGCTTTCTGGATTTTTCAAGATCTTGGTGTAATTCAGAAACCTCATCGTCCTCATCACTATCGCTTTCTAAATCATAATCTTGATATTCAATTTCTACATCTGGTTTGGAGCTTTTTTTTGCATTACCATAATCTTCAGCAGCAAGCTTAGCACTTTCCATCAGAGCAGCCATACCATCTTCTTCTTCACTGTCATCTAACATTTCGTCTTCTTCACTAATTTCTTCACCATTTTCTAAGGCAAGTTTTCTTTTTTCTAATCTTTCAAGTCTTATTTGCTGCTTTAAGTCAGCATCTTGAATTCTTTTAACTTCAATCTCTTCTAATATTTTGTGCTTGTATGGAAACATCGCTGGAATACCAGGATCTTTGTTAGTTCTAGATTTCCAAGTAACATCCTTTTTAGCCATTTTTTTGTTCTTTCTATTTTGAGCGGCGGCTTTCCTTTTAATACCTTCCCTCATTCTGGTAGAGGTTCTTTTAGACTGTTTTTTTCTAATTCTCATTTTGTTTTACGTCAATAATAATCTGGTTTTGTTAACTTCTCTTTTATTAAAATCTATTTTATCATAACCAACGATTAAATATACTTTCCATCACTTAATATTTTTCTGCTTTACTTTTTTTTTACTTTTTTTTTAAGTTGAATAAGTCCCAAAAGGGAAATTGGCAATTTGTCATATGATCGACTTAAAAAGAAATGTGAGTGGTATATAGCGATCAAATATAAAATAATAAAATATAGCCCTTTAATTAATTCTTAAATTTCATAAAACCTTGAATTATATCATTCTTGTTAAACTTCAAAGCCGAATCTATTTTATTTGAACCTTTGCTGTAATACTTATCAAGCAAGGAATATAATTTCAAAAAGAAACTAACAAAATCACCCTGAATGTTAGACCAGACTTTAGATTTAAATTGTTGAATGTAGTCGCTCACTAAAGACAAGTTATTTTTGGATTGTGGATCCTGAAGTTGAGAAATCATAACCTTTTCAAGTAAATTCATGTATTGAGATAGTTCCTGATAAATATTTTCAATTATCTTTAGCACCAAGTCTGTATCATAATCAACAAGAATTTGATTCAAGTTATTAGCACTGTAAGCAACGTACTTGGATGGATCGTTTTCGTTACTATTATTGGAGTTAACAATGGCCCAGGCTGATTTTACAAATATGTATAGCTTTAGCAGGTTATCCTTGATTAAAATTTCAGATAAGTTTAACCTAAAGAAATCATTGTTTTGTTTCTTCACCTGGGCTAGTAAAGAGGATGTCAGTTTTTCATTGTTAAGGAGGGGCAAAAAGTCAATACAGAAATTATCTAAGAAATTCATGTTGACTATTGATTCAATATTCTTATCATTTTCCGTCACTAAAGTGTTTGTAGAAACAGCTAATACATCGTTCTTTTCCTTTGACAGTGACGTAATTAAAGTGAAACTATTGGAAATCAAAGTGCTTAATTTCAAATAGTTGTTTTCAATGGTTTTCATCGTATCCCAATTGTGCGCCTTAAAATTATCAATAGGAAGATTTTCAATTAAAAATGATGTGTCTTGTTTAACAGAGTAAAAGTACATTATAAAATCCTGTACAATCGTTGTTAATTTTTGAGAACAAGTTCCCACATTATCTTTGGTAATAGATAACTTAAATTTGTCTAAAACAATTGACTTTACTTGAACCAATTCCTCTAAATCTGTTTTGATTTTGTACAACAGCTTTTTTAGATGACTCTGTATAAACAAAAAGTCATGTTTTTCTTTATTGTTTGAGCATTGTAGCAATTCGTTCTCCACAAATAACATTAGAGAATTCAGCAAATGGCCATGTTTGACTTTCAACAAGTTTGTTATAACGGCAAAAAAGTTGGATAGCTTAAAGTTAAACATATCGCTGCATAGGTTCCACTTCCATTCAAGTGTTGAATTTTTCTGTTGAGCAGTCGAGGTCATTGATTCGTTGAGATTCCTAATTCTCTGGCTAGGAACTTTAAATTCTTTTAAAAATGCATTCATGCTTGTAGAACTCTCCTCATCATTTATGTGAAAAAATATGCCCAGAAAGTTTTGATAAGTCAACGGCAAACTCTTCAAAAAGGAGATTGCTTTCAAAACCTTCAGCAACACTGAAGGATCTTTGTAATGTTTTAAAATATCAATTTTCTTGGTACTGTTACTATATTGCCACGTTTGCAGCAAACTTTCTAAATTCTTAAATTCTAGCAAATGCATTGAACTTGTAGATAAGCTTGCTGCTATTGTTGAGCTTTGATTGGAGGCAGTACTCATGATTTCATGATAAGCTTGACCATTACTTGAAGATGAAAACAACGGCTGTACAGGACTGTTGGTATTGTTGTTATTGTTAACAATAGTGACTCTTCTGGGATTTATCAATTCTTTTAAGTCAAATAGGTGATCATCAATAAGTTTTCCATAAACTTTTCCCATACAAAGGTCAAAACTGGTCAAAAGTTTTTCAAAATCCTTTCCAGCAACTAATTTTATGAATAGCAATATACCATTATAAGGAATAATGTTTGATAGTTCAGATAAAGAAAGTTTAGTTTTTAATCTTGCCAGTAAAGTATTTTCAAAAAACACTTCAAATTTATCAATAAAAGATTTACAAGAGTTTTCATACAAATCTCTTTTTTCCCTTATTTCTGCTAAATTGTAAGCCCAAGTTTCGTCAAAGTTTTCAACTTTAATTTTTTGACTAGCACCCCTAATAACTAGTAATGCAATACTTAACCTTTCTAATATTGGTTCAATTTCATACAATTTTTCTGTGGATATTTTAATCGTTTTGAGCAAAGACAGTTCTGAAGAATCTAGGCTAACATCATCAATAACTGTTTTCAAACTCTTGATTATCTGCTTTTTGTTGCTGCTTGTAATTTGAATATTATCATCACACTTCATTAAGCTATATGTTTCATTTTCATACTTTTTTAATTCAGTCTGAAACAAAACTTGAACTTTTTCAATATTTCCGTAATTTTCTTTAATTGAAGTAGCGACTTTAGCCATTTTAGTTGTTTTGTTGTCACTGTCATACTCATTGCATATTCTTATTAAATTTTCATTGTAGACTTTTGCCACCTCCAAATATTTGCTTTCAAATTTATCTACCAATGTTCTCATATCATCGTTCTTTGACCAATTTATAGAATCAACTATTTGAAGCAAAGCTTCTTCATCAATATCTTCTTCATCATGGCCAGTTTCAATGATTTCATCTTTAACACTTTGAGTGGATGATGATGTTTCTTTTTCGATATCGTCAAAAGCAATAGGCTCATCTTCATATTTACTGTCTAAAAAGAAATGATCATCGTCTTTGAAAATTTCTTCCCGCTGTATTGGTTGGACTGGACTTTGAAAGCCTTTTACAGGAGTTTGATTCATTTTCAATAACTCCTCTTCAAGTGATTTTTCTAAATCTGTTGAAGGAGTAAGAACTGTGCTCTTATTTGGAGACTTGTTCACTACATCTCTTACAACTTTTTTAGCTGAAAATTTGCTTTCCATTTCTCTTACGACATCTTTAGTTTGAGACGTGTTCTCCATTTCTCTTGAAACATTCTTAGTTGGAGACTTATTTTCTATTTTTTCAAAAGCTTCTTTAGTTGGTGATTTGTTTTCAATTTCTTTGAAAACTTTATTAGATGAGTTCATCTCTGAAATAAATTGTAAATGCTGAGTACTTGAATCTGCTTCAAAGTAATCACTATCATCTACCAGCTGTCTGTTTGTATTTTTTTGAATTCCTTTGGGTTGTGATAAACCAACCATTTCCTTAGATTTTTCAACAACAGTTACGGCTGGAATTGTAAAATTAATTGTGTTGTTGGATTTTTCTACAGCAGGATTTAGATCTGCCTCTTTCAATTTCGGCTTCGGCATGCTTTCTTTTTCAGCATCCAATTTGGTACTATTGAATGTCTTCTGATTATCACTTTCAACTTGTGAATGTTTAATTTCATATAATGTATTATCTTTCTTTGTTAAGGTTGGATTTAAATTGCTATTTTCTTGAATTGTTTCAAATTGTGGTTTGCCCTGAACACTTGGTGATGTTCTATTATAATCTGTAGCATTATTGATTTGTTGTATTGGTTTTTTCTGAGCACCTGTCAGTTTATCTTGAACTGGCAAATTTGAGGTTACTCTTTGATTGACAATAGGTTGTGATTTTAGTCCAGTTTTCTTTGAAGAAGCTGGCAAAGGTTCTCTAATAACAGCCCTTTCGTAAGAGTTTTCATTCAAATACCACATCCCTAAATCCCAATCAATTAACTCAGGTACATGATTTGCAAAATGATCCATAAATATTTTGACCAAAGTTTTGATAAAAGCCGTTCTCTCTCGTCCAGATTTGGTCTCCCAATAGTACAATTTGTTCATGTTAAGCAAAAAACCTTCTTTATTGTCTAAATTGTTGATAACTTGTTTCAGTTCCTTTAGTAACCATGTTCTTCCTATCTGAATTGAGCCGTCGGAATTCTCTCTAGCTTTATGAATTTGAGGCTCTTTAGTTTGTTTATTGTAAGAAATTACAAGAATTCTTTTTTTTTTGTTCGTTAACACAGAGTGATAGTTAGCTGGTGGTTTACTGTTATTGTAAGCCTGGTCTTCTATTACTCTAACATGGGTATAATACTGATGGATGGGAGCTCCTTGATCATCCAATCCGTGCTTAGTAAAGCAGTAAAAAATGATCGATTTTCTATCTCTTTCAAATTGCTCAGCTAGCAAATTGCTATTTACCGAAGAGACAGACTCAGTCTTTCTATGTGAGTTCAAAGCAGAACTCATTTGTTGGTATATAATGCGTGGCTGGCAAGCTGCTTGTTTGGTGTTTCTGCTTGTTTCTCTTCAAATCCCTACGTGGTTCCCTTCATGTGTTGTTTACTTCAAATTGGTCACATGACCACGCACCAGAAAAATTTTAGCATCTGGTAACGAAAAAGAAACTTGAACTGAACCATCAAAGCTAGAAAGGTCTTACAAACAACGGAATTCAAGACCAATCATAACACGCCAAAAATGTCTGTTGATTTTTCTACTTTAGCTCAGCAATTTACTGAATTTTACTATAATCAATTTGATCAAGACAGAGCTCAATTAGGTAACTTATACAGAAATGAATCTATGTTAACTTTTGAGACTTCCCAAGTTCAAGGAGTAGCAGCTATTGTTGAAAAGTTGACTGCTTTGCCTTTTCAAAAGGTCAAGCACAGAATCAGCACTTTAGATGCTCAGCCATGCTCCCCACAAGGTGACGTTTTGGTCATGATTACTGGAGACTTGTTGATTGACGATGAAACCAATCCTCAGAGATTTTCTCAAGTCTTCCACTTGATTCCAGATGGTCAATCCTACTATGTATTCAACGACATATTCAGATTAAACTATGGTTACTAGTTTAGATGGTATGCTGTTTATATATTTCATATGCTTTTTGTTTAACTAACACCTCTGGCCATTGCTGCCAGCCTCAGAACTGCTTCGGCTGAATAACGGCGGAGGCTGAACTGGAGTTGGGTCACGTGATTTACTTTATTCCGTTTTTCGCCTGCCACAAAAGGTTTTGTTGGCACAGCTGGGAACAGAGTGTAATCAACTTTGTTTGAAGAAACAGACTCAGAGAAACAGCTGAAACCCCAAAAGATTGCTTATATTAGAATGGCTGTTAAAGATACTTACTATTATGATGTTTTGGAGGTGTTACCTGAGGCAAGTTCCAAAGATATTCGTAAAGCTTACAAGGTTCAATCAATAAAAACGCACCCTGACAAAAACAGAGGCAATCCTGAAGAGGCACAGCTAAAGTTTCAATTAGTCTCAGAAGCCTATCAGGTTTTGATAGACCCTAAGCTGAGAAGCAAATATGATCAGGTTGGAAAAGATGTCTTTCAAAAAGACTCCACGGTCAAGGACTTCGATAATGCCAGTGATGTGTTTGCTACTATTTTTGGAAGTGATCAGTTTGAGAAATATATTGGAGAGCTTAATTTTTTGAAAAACTTGGAAGACACAGGTGGACTTATTAACAAGGAGATGGAGTTGAAACAACTGAAAGAAACTTTGAGCATTGTGGAGAAAGTTGAGCAAGAGAGATGGGAATTTGAGACAGTTACTGGGAAAAAATTGCAGTCCATTGAAAAAGTGCTTGAATATCGTTTGAAAATGTTGAACCTTTTTAATGATAGTATCAATGTGGTTTTGAAGCCAGCTTTGATTAATGACGAGAAAAATTTTATGAAGAAATACTTTGATCCTTTACTACAAGACATTCCTTCAATCTACAAAAATGACAATGAAATGCAGAAATTAGTTAGTCAAGTTTTTGCAACTCAAGAGCAGAAACTAACCCAATCAGAAAAAGAAATCTTGGTTTTGCAAATATTAATGCTTTTTAATGTCCAGCTCCAAGATTCGATTGATTTTTTAAGTGTGAAATTGAAATATTGCAAAGATGAACTTATAGTACTAGGTACTTATTTGACAGAAACTCTCAAAGTTGAATCAGAAAACGCTATAGATCAAAATATGTGTGACATCTTGAAACAAGAACACAAAACTTTCAAGAACATTTTGAAAACGCTTCAGAAAGAAATGGATAGTAAAACTGATAAACTAGTTAAAAACGTTGTAGTTTTTTTCACTCACACAGGAATCACTAATACCGATGAAGAACCTTTGATTAAAGAAGAAAAGGTAACAAAAAGTCCGAAGTTGATTAATAATTCCAATCAAAGTAATGAGAATGACAAGAACACCTCCTTAGTGATTGTTGGAAATATTCAAAATATGGCCATTGACAAAGAACTGTCTTTTGTGGAGCAACTTCAGGATAAATATACGCAATTAGAAACAAAATTGAATGAAGAACATGAAAGATTTACCAAAGCACAAAAAGAAAAAGAATTGGCGACTGTTAAAGAGCTTTCAAATACTTTGCTTGAAAAACTGTCCTTGTTAACTGAATCTACTAATGATACTGCTTGTATTGAGTCATTCAGAGCTAAATTTAGAAGTGAAGCTGATGAGTTGAAAATGGAATCTTTTGGTATTCAATTACTTCACACTATTGGAAAGGTTTACACATCCAAAGCTAAAATATATATGAATGCACATGACTATTGGCAAGTAGGAGGCTGGTCAGGTATCATCAAAGAGAAATTTAATGTGGTAAAAGATTGTATAGAAATGGTTAGTGTAGGTTTAGATGCACAAGCAATGCAAAGCGAAGTCGAAAGAGTCAAAGAATTGTACGATAATAAAGATGAAATAAAAAAGGAAGGCGAAAGCAATGAATTAGCTGAAACCCCGCCTACAGAAGAAGAACTAAGAGAGATGGAACAGTTGATGATGGGTAAAGCTCTATCTGCTGCTTGGCATGCTTCTAAATGGGAAATTATCAGTAAGTTGAAGCAAGTCTGTGATGCCGTTTTATACGATGACAGTGTTAGCAAAGACAAGCAGTACAACAGAGCAAAGGCTATGTATATAATTGGTAAGGTATTCAAAACAACTGAGAGAACTAGACAGGAGCAAGAAGAAGTGCAAATATACGAGGAGCTATTTATGGCTTCAAGCAAAAAAAAGGCAAAGGATTTCAAAGCCAATAAAAAAGACGTGAAATCTTAAACAAAGTGTATATAAATGGGTTACTTTTGAGTTTTATTATCCTTTCAAATTTTCATATTCCACAATCCATCGCCTAGGTAATGGATAACCTCAACAGCTATTCCCTTGTTTGAGTTTTTTATATCATTCGCACTCATTTTAAGTTTACCTACGCACAGAGCAGACTCTTTACCTTCAGCGTAAACCATCACTAAATCATCAACATTAACTGTTTCTGCTGGTAAAACACCTCCTTTTGATGTTATACCTGGACACATAATATCAGAGCCGCCAAGAATAAACTTTATGGCACCCTTATCAACCTGCAAACTTTTGAAGCACTCTCTTGGAAATTTATGTACAAATTTCAAGTGTGGAATATACTCATCTGTATAGAACTGCGCAAACAAAATTTCGTCATTACAAGTATACAATGACAATCTATCCTCACATTTGACTAGGGACATGGGTTTCTTTTTTGGAATAATCAAATCTAATTGTTCAAGTGTCATTTTTGGGTATTTACCGATTAGCTCCTGCTTTAAATTTCTCGATACACTTGATTTCAGTTGTGACTCACCTTTGATGTCATCTTTAGTCAATTTTTTAAACATTGTTGATAGCCAAGCAATATTAAAGTTAATTTAGTACCGAAATAGTGAATATATATAGCAATATGTTATATATATAGATAGTATAGTGGTGTTGCTTGGGTTGCAAGAACCTCATCTTTAACCACAAAGCGAAAATTTTTACTGGGCGGCAGATGGCCCGCTGTTGAAAGTCAGGGTCACGTGGCTTATTTTGGACCACCTCCCGCCGTGGTTTTTTTTGCTAATTAAGGCTCAGCCAGCAGTAAATTGGTTTCCAATCTTGGTGACCTCTGAAACCAGGTCAGCAACAACCCCATTTATACTACTTTTGTTTATTGTTTTTTAGAATATGGGTTTTTTCAGTTCAACGCCATCAATTCAGGCTTCCCAAATAACAGATTACATCTCCAGAAAGTTGGAGTACTTGAAAATACAATTAAACAACTTTATCACCAGCGGAATTACGGTTAATCTCATATTACCACTTATTAATGGAATCTTTTTAGGAATTGGAGAAATTCTGGCTAGAGATATATACAGCAACTATATAGCTTCAACAGTAGTCCAAAGAAGGGTTAGTAAATATTAGAACTAACTGATATGGCTCTCTTCAAAGGAAATATAGTTTTCGTTCTGTCCAATGTAAGTATTTTGATTTTCCCCACAAACAGTGCATGTTTTTTGCAGCAGCAAAGATCTACGGTTAGACTCTGAAGTAGCTTTTGACAAATCATGAACATTCAAAAGCTGCTGATGTGTATTGTGTTTTTTGTTTGTGAAGCATCTTTTGCAGTAGTACTGTTTGTATGCCTTTGATACCTTAACTGCAGACTTGTTTTTCAGAATGTACTTGTTTTGAAGCTGGTTATAAAAGTTCGACAGAATGCTGCTGTTTTGATTCCCCCCACTTAGAGCAACATCCTGGTTAATGGATGAAATTTGTTTTAAATAGTTGATTTTATGATATGTATCTGATATGCTCCCGCTTTTGTTTGAAGATTGATCTTTCTTGCCTGACTTCTGTATTTCATTGCCTTCAGCGTTCGTTATTATGTCTTTTCTCTTTAAATATTTGGACATCTGCTTGTTCTTCTTATACTTGTTAGGATTTCGGTTCAGACGTTTGGATTTTGATGTCGTATCTTTGATTTTCTTGTCTTTCAAAGGATTATTGCTCTGGAGCTTCACCATCTCTTGTTTCTCTGAAAGATGTGCAAGAAGCTATTGATGGGCGATCAACTGGGTTTAAAAAAAGAAAAATCTTGTTTTGGGTATTCTCAGGTTTCTATAGGTTTTAATTTTAGCTCAACTTATTAAAAGATTCCCTTTAACCTCTAAACTAAAACTTCTTTTCTTTACCTCATCATTGTTCAATACTACTTTGCCCATGTCTGAATTAAGTCACTTTAGAAAACGTTTATGGTTTCACGTGACTTAGGATTGTTTGTAATAAAGTTGTTTACATTTAAAAAAACACTATTTATTTTTATCCATTTAATCAACTCATTGGGCTGAAAAATGCTACCAGACAAATTTATAAAATTTAAATTGTACTGTAAACAAAAATAGAACAGAAATGAGAAGAGCATAAGAAGATTCACACTAATTACAAAGACAAAAAAACCGATTGGTTCACCAAAGCTGCTGAATAAAAAGAAATACTCCAATCTTCATTACTAAAGATACATAAAAACTATGCTGAATCTGAGATCTATGCATAAATTTCAATTTATTAGGATTTACTCGAAAAAGTATGGAAGGCTTCTTTTGGTAACATTGGTAATTGTCACAATTGTACTATTAAGTCTGGAGTTCCACACAAGCACCAGAGGAGATGTTCAAGATGATGTTTTGGTTGAAGAGATACCAGAAAAGGTTGCTGCTGAAGAAGAAAAGAAATTCTCTGAACCTTCAAAGCAGTTATTGTCTTTTAACGATATTTTGGGACAATCTTCATCTAATTCAAAAAATAGACCCAATGCTTCAACCAAAGAGTTGAACGAAAGTGTAATGAGTTTAATCGAATCTGTTAATATTGAAAACTCTCACAGGCAACAGCTTAAACAATGCTACACCTACTTTCACTCTTTGGACAGTAGTATTTTTGATAATTTTAGATATTTAAAAGTGCTGCATACAACTGAAAGATCTGAAGATTATGAAGCACTGGCTTACTTAGTGAGAACATATGAGCATTGCAAAGATTTGGACTATTCTAATTTTCGCATAGACTATGATAACAAAGAAACATTTGAATATCTAGGAGACAACGATGAATCCGAGATGTTCAAGTATAAATTAGTATGGAATTATATTCTAAACACACAATTTGATTTTGGTTTTGAGTCGAAAATATACGAGTTTTTAACAAAAGATTTTATGAACAAGTCTATTAAGAAGTGGGAACTGTCAGAAGATGATAAAGAACAACAAGAAAGAACAATTGCACTAAACAGAACTTTTAACAGATTAACAGATTTTGAGAACCTCCAATATAATTTAAAAGGTGCTAATTACTTGTATGAATATAATTTTGATAGCAGTTTAAATAAAGAAAAGCAGCTTTCATACATGGGTAAATATTTGTTCTTTAAAATAGATATCAATAGTTTGCTTAATTATAAAACAGAACTATATGATGATATTTCCTCAAAGATTTTGGATGTTGAAATTAATACCAAAAATAGATTGCATGACAACAAAAGTTCAACTAAAGAATCGGTCGGTATAATATTTACTATGGGACCTAGACACATTAATATACTGTCTAAATACTTAGCAGCATTGAATTATCACATAAAAGCGAATACTGAGAATCAAAATGATTATACTCTTCAAATAGTTTTTAACGACATTGAAAAAGAATTTAACCGCAACTCTGATGCAAAAAGAACTAAAGAACAAATCATTAATAAACTGCTGAAGCCAAGATTTGCTCCTTATTTAAAAGATTTAAAGGTATCGGTTATTGAAGTTGGAGCAATATTAAATGATACCTCTGAAAATGAAGACAACTTTAGCTTTTTTATGAACAAGTGGATATCATTAAACTTTAATCAATTCAATAAATTTGTATTCACAGACATTGATCTTACTTTATTTGAACATCCTGATGCATTGTTTTCATTAAATGACCAAATTAACCATCTTCATAATGCCACATCTGATTTGAATAACTTATTTTCCAAATATAAACCCTTGAAAACCAAAAAAGCATTACCTATGGTTTTGTTACCAGATAGGGCTTTGAAGGAAAGGACCTTTACCCAATGTACTCAATTATTCAAAAACATGCTTCCAACGACAAAACAAAGATATGATTTTGAAACGTTCAAATCACTATCTGTTCCAACATTACAGCAATTATTCACTTTAAATCCTATTATTTCAAAAATATTTAATAATATCTTTGATATTGACGTTAGAAAACTTCATAATATTGATTCCTCTTTGATAATTATAAATAACTACAATGATGTATCAAGTCCATTGATGTTTTCTTTTCTTTTGAATTTTGTAGGATTGGACAGATGCGTTTATGGAGACAAAGAGTTTTTACTATTAGGAATGGTATATCTTGGAAGATTTGATTTTAATGTTTTAGGCCTAAATACAGGTCTTATAGCAGGCAAAGAAAAAGAAGATTCCCTTGCTTGCAGCACACAATCGGCCCAAATATTTAACGGTAAATTGTTGTCAATTAATGGTGGATTAAGAAAATGCAAAATTGATCCTGTAAGTTATGCTATAGACAAAGATTTAGATTTTGAAAACAAAGTGGATTGGCTGAAAGAATATTATTCCATTTCTGATGTTGATCTTTTGAAAGAAGAAATGGAAGTAGATTACATGAGAGAAGTTGATATTGAAATCCTAGTAGAGCCAAAACCGGAATACGATTTTGAGTTGAGAAAGGACTATTTGGATACCGAAAAAGAGAATATTTTCTGGATTAGATCACCCTTCTGCATGGAATACGGCTACTGCTTGGATTTGTATAACGAAAAACAAGACTCTAGGTATCTAATTACATCACTGACAGCTGAGACTCGAGATAAATACAGCAGTATAGTTGAATTATGGAATGCGAATTGATTAAACTGATTGTTATATCCGAAACTGTGGCGCATGTGACATATTACATAAGTATGATGAGTCCGCGTCAAGGATTATTCAGTCTATGTTCAATAGCTAATACACTGTATATATTTACATGCCTTTATAGATATTAAGGTTATTAAGACCTAATATACCAAGGCGTTTTTACCATTATCCTTGCTTTTCAAATTGCGGTAGTACTGTTATACTAAAAAAATATACTTTTTTGCCAATTAGCCTTTGACTGCAGCTTAAATCAATCCACCTTTTCAGAGCATATGGCTGGAAATTCATTGCTTCAAGTTATACCCAAAATACTTTCTAATGAAAAGCAGATCTAGTGAAGGAGAGAATGCAAATGAAAATAATAATACCAGTAACATACTGCTTAAACTTCGAAGTCTTATAAATACCGATGATGATAATCCAAACAGTTTCAGCAATAATCATCTCAAATTACAAGAACGAGAGAAACTTATAGACGAGTTGAAGAAGCTGGTAGATTCCTCTTCTCGACCAAATAGACGAGTAGTTCAAAAGAAGAAAAAGAAAAAGAGAATTAAAAGGCAAGATCTGTTGAAAGAGATACTAGAAGATACTAGCAGTGGTATTGTTATTTCTAAAAACAAAGGTACTACTGGTGCAAATTACATTGAAAATATAGCAAAAAATAACGAAATTCATAGCCATAATTTAAATTTAACCGAAGAAAATTTCAAGTTTGATTTTGATTCCCACAGATTTGGTGTGAATTTATATAATGATGATTTATTTCAGGATTTTGGTTTAACAGATAAGCATTTTGAGCCTTCAGATTCCAATTATCCACTCTTCCAATATGACAGAAATAAAAACCAAAATGCCATTAATCACGCACAAGACGTCAAAGGGATTATTGACTCTCCACAACTTCATGCCAAAGACATTTACAGAAGCTCTTCCCAAGATCTGAAAAAATATTTAAAGAGCTATGGACTTTTAGACAAAAATTCCAGCGATAGCTTCACAGAGTTTACAAATAGAAAGGTTGATATATTAGGCTTTGCGAGGCAACATTTTTTGCTTGAGGATGACATTCCCAAACCAGATCCGGAGCTATTGAGAATTTTAGGACTGCCTATGGAATATAATCCATACTTGATTGAAGGAAGACCATCGAACATTGTGCTGGTGTACAGTAGACCCTTAGAACAATTCAGAATTAAGCATGATTTATTGTCGGACATTCAAAAGAAGGAGTTGAAGAAATACAGGAACAGAATAGCTTCTAGGAAATTTAGGAGAACGCATAGCAAGTCTTCCAAAAACCATATTAATCCAGAGGCCAGTAAATCTCTTTATGAAACCATTATATTCAATCTTATGCCTGAAATTGAACAGTTAGAAGAAAATCTGAAAAAGCTGATAAGCGAAAATGAGAATTTAAATGAACAACTAAAATTAAAATATAAACAAAAACTGACTATATAGCTTCCCCTTCGTTAGTATTGCTTTCTTCACTGTCACCCCTCTCTTGCTCTATCTTCTTAATAGCATCATCAATCGTTGCCTTAGCAATCAGGTTTAAACCGTTTTCTTTATCGATCATACATATCTCCATATTTTGAGAACCATTAGAAACAATTTCCAATAAAGCTTCCACTGCAAAGTTTAAAAGTTCATGTTTATCCATCTTGTTTTCTTTTAACATATCAATGTTTTTTTCTAAATATGATTGCACCGTTTTGAAGTTCTTACCTATAGTACAACAATGCCACTCTTGAAAGACACCTGAAGGATCAGATTTGAAAATTTTACCAGCATCACCATCTTCAGTCAAACCTGCAATTAAACAACCCACACCAAATGGTCTGACACCACCGGATTGTGTATATTTTTGCTGGATGTCAGCGACATACTTTGAAATATATTCAACGCTAACTTCAGAATCCATTGATAATTTATAAGATTGACACTCTAGTTTAGCCTTGTCAATCAAAACTCTTGCGTCAGCGGATAAACCTGAAGTGACTATACCTATTTTATCTGTAAGTTTATGTATTTTAGAAATTGTAGATGACTGCAGTTTCAAAGAAGATCTTACTTCTGAAGCAATGATAATACAATTTTTCGATTTTAATGCTAATGTTAAAGTTCCTTTATTGACGGCTTCGTTTGCATAGTCCACCTGAAAAATATGTCCATCTGGAGAAAAAATACTGATAGCTCTATCGTAACCTGACATTTTATGTTATTTAAATATTTAAAGATACCTTATTGGTTGTTTGGGATTGTGAGAAACATTAAACTTAACTTAGTATATAGAGAGTATTAATACAGGTTTTGCCACCCAAATATCACAGTGGCAAGAAAAAGATGTATGTACTTATGTCCGTTAGAAAGACAGTGTTACACTTTGGTCAGCTGACATGCAGCCAGCAGTGTTTGTTTAAAGTCCGAAAAAGCTATCTTTTTGGATTTTTAACGCGTTTTTTTCCAGGCCAACATAATGTTCACTCCCTGAAGAGAAAACTTCTGGCTTACGCGAAAGTGCATCATTTGGATGTGGTATCCTTCAAAAGAAAGCTGATATAAACCAGTACTATGTCATAGAAATTTGATATTTTTGAAAGATGAATGCAGAAACCTTGAAAGAATATTACATCACGTCATTTCCAAGCAAATCAGTTTATGAATGGCTCACAAGAAGAAAAGTGGTTCTTGCTAAGAACAACTCACAAAGAGTAAAAGAGAATGGGAACCACAAGCACGACTCAGACGAAGATTCAGACTCAGATTTAGAGTTGGAGAGCCTAACACTCAACTCATTTAACATGGCAGCAAACAACAGAGAAATTTCCTATGAATATCAGTCAGGAGCATATGGTAGATATTTGACGTTTCCTACCTTCAAACAGTTTCATGATCGTTTGATTACCACAGTGCCCAACAGATTTGAAATCGGGGCAATTTATGAAAATGTTCCTAAGAAAATAGAAAACCTATTTGGAAATGGAAAACCTGCTGGCAGCAGCAATGTTGCTATTGAAAAAGAATTTGTTTTTGATATTGATATGGATGACTATGACCCTTATAGAACTTGCTGTTCAGGATCACAGATATGTGATGCTTGTTGGTCGATATTTATTAACTGCTCAATAGAAGTGCTATCAAAAACGCTATATGAATGCTTTAATTGGAACAACTTTTTTTTTGTTTATTCAGGTAGAAGAGGTTTGCATTTGTGGGTGATGGATTATGAGGCCAGAATATTGAGTGATATAGAGAGGTCTAAAGTTATGGACTTTTTGAATCTATGTAAAAATAGAAACTGCGAAGTTAGACTGAATAACACTGCAAATAAAAATTGTTTGTCAAGACCTTTGAATCCTTTTATTGAAGATTCCTTGGCGATCGCTAGTAGTTATTTCAACAAACTACTTGAAGAACAGGATCCTTTTAGTGACGTAAAACACACTAAAAAAATATTGAGTACACAATTTCCCTCTGTTAGCACTCAGCTAAACACATATTTCATGGCAAATGGTAACAATACTTCTTCAACTTTCAAATGGAAAGCCATCAATGAAGTTTATTTAAAACAAATGCAAAGCAAATTAGGAAGAAACTATAATGATGTTAAAGAAAAGACCAAATTGCTTGAGCAAAAAGAAGAAGTTCTGTTGAAATATCTATATCCTAAATTTGATATTGAAGTTTCTAAAAAGATAGGTCATTTGTTGAAGTCTCCTTTTTGCATTCATCCAAGTACAGGAAATGTCTGTGTGCCATTTCATATATCCTATCAAAAGCTGATAGATGGTGATGTAGAGGTGGAAGCCATAAACAAGTTTAAGCCATCAACCTGTCCAAATATTAAAAACTTGAAAGAAACTAATGACTTTAATGATTATGTTCAGCTATTTGACACGTTTTTAGCAAACTATTTAAGTCTGGAGACTGAAAGAGAAAACATAGTTAAAGAAAAAAAAACATTAAAGAAAAGGAAAGCTGACAGCAATTATGATTGGTAGTGCTTATACATAAAGACTCTATATAATAACGAGTTTTTACTACTCATAAGTTTTGAAATCACTTAAAGAAAATGCTGTCCTTAAAACCTGCTCTCCCTTATTGCCGTTATTCAAATTACTGTAACTTGTAGTGGCTCTAATCGGATCATCATTTGAATACCG
This sequence comes from Hanseniaspora mollemarum, assembly GCA_019649515.1. Classification (NCBI taxonomy): domain Eukaryota; kingdom Fungi; phylum Ascomycota; class Saccharomycetes; order Saccharomycodales; family Saccharomycodaceae; genus Hanseniaspora; species Hanseniaspora mollemarum. Next base: position 99,763 of record JABFEO010000013.1, on the reverse strand, counting down.
CTGGTCTTGTGGTGGCATTGCTTTATTCAAATCTGAATGAGAGACATTGCGGCTTTGATGTATAGAGGTTGATGATTTATTGCTACTTGGGCCCAACTCCAAATCTTCATACGTCATCGCACTGGAAGGGGAAGGTGGATGAAATATATTTCTGAGTGGATAATCATTGTAAGGATAATGCTTTTTCCAGTGGGCTTCCAAATAAGCATCAAATCGTTTGATGACATAATTATTAAGGATTCCCGAAAATTTTGACAAGGCTTTTACTATTATGTTTTTGTTTTTATAGCTGTTGTAAGTCTTCATTAAAACTCCAGTATTAGTAATTAACATATTCTTTCTTTTTAAATTGTTAATTACTAGTTGAATAATAGTAGCTACTAGAAAAAATTTAAAAACAAAAAAAGGCAATGTAAACAACAAGAACCAAAGCGAATACCATAGTGAAGTGAAAATGCTAGCATTATTTGTACCATTATTCAGGTTCAATTTGTGATTGTTCATACCGCTGTGTAAACTTGACAAAATAGGATCCCCAGTTTCAGGATAGAAGCCAACTGCGTTATCATTTAACGAGGTGGCATAGAGTAAAGCCTTTCCCATAGTCCATGACAGTTCCATGTCATTTACTTCACCCATAGTCATGAAAGGTATGTAATCATTTGTTTGGTCAATCTTATCAATGTCTAATCTAGGAAATTGAAAACCTTCATGTAAAACATTTGTTAACCAATTAAGCTTGAAACAAGAGGTCGTCAATAAGTCATCTGGTAATTCTGAATACTTCACCTTAAGATCAGTGTAATCTGTTTCACAAAAATTCTTGATGTTTTCTTCTAAGCTGATAAAATTAATTGGCTTGTCGTGCATGGAGAAGAGATCTTTTGTTAGATAGTAATACTCTGAAATACCTACAAATTGATCCTTCTTAAAATCAATTTTCGGCACACTCACACCGTTGAAAAGACATTCTCCATCGGAATCATCAATGTCATTACAAGGAATATGTTTCAGCAACAGTGGATATATCATTTTTTCACAACTTTTAAAATCACCTAAACCTTTAATATTGAAATTTATGTTATTGAAAATAAAATCTTCTTCTGCGTTTACTGGTAGACAATTATCATATACCACTCTATTTGTGAAGTCATCTTCTTCAAAATCATTATTGTTTTCTAAATTCAACATAATCAGCTGCTGCAAATAACGTTTTCTGGCCTGATTAGTTCCAAAGCCTAACCAGGTTTTAACAAAAATATCATATTCGTGGTCTTTGGCCAATTTTAAAACACTTCCTTGCTGTTTATTGTTGGCGTTGCTTGGAGAAAATGCTATTTGCTGGGATGCTCCCCCCATATCCATGAAGCCATAAGTCATATCATTACCCATGTCTTGCTTTATATTCCCTAGCTGGTAATTCAAGGATAACCAGCCATAAACACCTTCTAATTGACCATCTATTATGTCAACTTGATTGTACAAACACTTATTCGGATACACTTTAAATGGCCAGTCATCATTTTTATCATAAAGATTATCACAAATCCCAACCAAAATGTCGTTCTGCGCTTTTTCAGGCAGCAATCTCATACCAGCAGTCGCTTGTATGTAAATAGGTATTTCCAGAGATTCAATGTATTTGTCAATTTCATCCTCGCTGAGTTTATCCGAAAGATGCTTCTTCAGCTGGTTCAAGGTTTTCTCAAATAAATCTTCCACATTATCCTCAAACAAATCATCCAAGTTCACCTTCTTTTTACTGAAATCATAGTAAGAAGACATCCCTGGCTTGTTCTTGAAGGAAACCGAATTAGAAGTTGTCACCTTGGGGATCAAGCTTTGCTCATTTCCTTCAATTGTGTATAAAAAGGATCTGGTTCCTGATGATCCTGCATCCAGAACTATCACGTACTTTAGGTTACTTAGGGAAGCCATAGCAAAAACGCTTAACAATTCAACTCCTGAGGAAACCAATAAACGCTTGTTGGTTTTTGTAAAAAGTTACTTGACTAGCCATTTTTAAAAAAAGCTGTTTATAGGTCTTGCGGCTTACATAATAATAGCGACATAAGCATCACGGAGAGTAAGTTGGTCGGGGTTAAAAAAAATATAAACAAACTTAAACTTGGGATATATAAGTGTATAGGATAAGTTATTTACTGATTATGTATAATAATTATGGAACTGGTAGACTTTTCATGTCTAATTCACCTCTTTTAACCATTTCAAAAGTTAAAAGGAAGTCTTTATGCTCAAATAAGGTTTTGTAACCACTCTTTATAGTTCCTTCAGTTACCTGTAAGGTTTGGGAAATTTCACCTAATGTTACATTGGCTTTGAAAATCAGAATAGCCATGTAAATCGAGGCTGCAGCTATGGTTATAGGAGATTTACCAGCCAAAACTTGAATGTCTTTACTGCTTTTGGCAATAAATTCAGCACAGTTGGCTACCTTTACCGATAAACCCAAATGCGAACAGAATCTTGGAATAAAGGTTTCCGCTGTTGATTGGCCTGAAGAAAGATTGGTTGTATCAATGTTTGCAAACATGGTGTCGTTTTTAATTTTTAGGATGTTTTTGATAATACCAAAGGTTTTATAGATTTCCTTTTTTTTGATACTTGTTAAAGAAAGAATTTCCTTGAATGATCTTCCTACCTTGGCTCTTCTACAGCCAACCAAGATCACAGAAGCCATAATAGCTTCCTGTGGTCTTCCTTTAAGAAGCTTGTCTTCAAAGCATAATTTGTACACTTCCTTGGCACAGTCTTTGACAATTTTTGGCAAATCTGCAGCATCGCACATCAAATTCAATTTATTGTATGCTTGCTGCAAGTCAGTGTCCTTTCTATCAACAACAGACTTGCTTTGGGTTCTGTTCAAATCTCTAATAGCTTTTAAGTCACCTCCAACAGTCTTTGCGGAGATTCTTGTTGATAATTGTGACCCATCAAGTAGAGGGTTTGATGCTTCACCTACTCTTGAAGGATCGTCACCACTTTGCTCATCATTTGTAAATGTTCTCCATTCGGATCTTGTATCCACTATACGATCACTCAGTACTAGTCCACATAACGCACACACAATATCACCTTCGGAGAATCTTTCAACAATTTTAGGCGGGTAAACTCTGCACTCAGGGCATGAAATAACAATGTTCAAGTTGGGTCCTTTTTTCACAACATTCAGTTTTGATGTCTGCTGCGGTGTTGTTGATGTGTATTGGTTCATTAGAAATAGAAGGATTTCAATGAAGAGAAGAGAAAAGATTTTGTTCTTTTAAAGAAGTAAAAAAGCACTGAATATGAAAGAATGATCTTTACAACTACTAAGTAAAAGGTTGTCTTAATATTTTAGAATATAGCTTATTCAAGAACCAAACAAGTATACACTAAGCTAAAAGAATCTTTTCCTTGGTTTCTTTGTAAGCTCTTCGTTTTTAGCTAATAAAGTCTTGCGACGTCGTTTTGTTTAGGTGGTTTTTTACATCCATCTTTTAGGCAATAAAGATTAACTCCGACTCGTTTGAGGCTTTTGTGTCACGTGAACACAACTTTATAGCTCGAATACCCTATCAATGCTGCTAGGGTTTACTCTTTCTCTCTCAACAACCTTTACAGAACCATCCCTTCTTATCAGTAGCAGCGTAGTTGTTCTTGTACCATACGTAAACTCTCTATCATGAATTTTTATTTTATGCTTTGGAACAAAAATCGAGGATCTTACCTTCAATTTCGACTCTCGAAATTCAATAGCTTCATCAGTATTGCCATTTGGGAAGGTATTGTGCTCTGAAATGCGGAAACATTGGTCTATAATTGATTTTTCTTCCATTTTCATGCTCAGTGTTTGAGTCAAAGTCTTTCCTATTTCAATTTTGTCCCATTTGGGCAACAATTTGGAGTCTTCAGTGTCTGACTCGTATTGGTTAGAAGTTACCATTATAGACTCACTTTTAAGGTCTTTATAGACAGGTTTTTTATCGTCCGCTAACGATATTAATCCGTAGGTTAAACATAATGAGGTTAAATCACATTGTCCGTATATTAGCTTGAAATACCTGGTTTCAGTAACTTTTTCATACAGCTTTTCAAAGTCTTCAAAGCTTGAAACCAAGGGCTTGCTATTTTTCAAGACTTCCAAAGGCAAAAAACCCCTACTATACGCGTTCCCATCAGCCTTATCAATAGATTGCACGTTTAGGACAATTGCGAAACCCCTACTTTCGTTATCAATGGACAACCAAGTTCCTTTATTGATATTGTCCAAACCCATTAGCATTGTTTTCTTGGGGTGGGACGCATTTACAACATCTAATTCTCTGAGTTCGAGCCTTTCACTTGACCTTTCAAACACTTCGTCCCGATTTGATATTAAAATCAACGAATAATCAGGATTTGAAGTCGTAGATAAAACTATACACATATTGACCAGTAGAATTTAGTTTTTGGCTATTGGATTAACATGCTACCCAATTACGAGAACCAATATGTAAAATAATCATGTATTTGAGGTTTAGTTAGTTGCTTATATAAAATCTATGGGTAATAAATACTCTGGCAACCTCTTTTTTTTTACTAGCAAAAATAGAGGTATACTATGCCGCTTTTAAGAAGGGTAAATATGTCGCATTTAAGAAGATCTGCATTTTATTAATTGTATAATATTAGCGAAGGGCTAATCCAGAAGTTCTATAACTTCATGTGAGCCTTTTGCACTGGAAAATTCTTGCTTCGTAAAAGATCTTGGATGAACCTTTTGAAATTTAGAAGAGAAATCATGGGGAGTTTCTCCATCAAAAGCTACGTGCTTCAGTTTTCTTTGAGAGGTTCTTTCAGTAGTGGTTTCTTTATTATTGTGACCAGAATGTGAACTATTTTTAATAATCTTTTGAAACATATTATTAGCATTGGTGAAACCTGGTGGCTTACTGGAATCAACATTATTTGGATAATTAAACACTTTCGCTGGTTTTTTTCTTTTCAGTCCAACGTTATTCTTTCTTAAACCACCCATCGTGTGAGCAGCCTGAGTGACCTGGGTACCTAACACAATAACCTTATCAGCATCGTCTAGCTCAGTCAATTTTTCACTCTCTTCCGCTATTAATATTTTGGCATACCTAATGTTGTAGCATTTGTTTTTTGGATACATATCGCAACTGTACTTCAAAAATTGGTCACCGTACAACTGAATCTCGTTTTGAAGCTTTTCATACTCTTTGAACGATTGGTTGAACTTTGCCATCTCTTTCTTAGTTAAAACCAAAACCACCTTACCATCCCTCTTTCTACCAGTTCTACCCATTCTTTGAATATTTCTTACTAAAGAGGCAGTGGCATCAAAAAAAATAATCAAATCGACTTCACCAATGTCTAAACCTTCTTCACCAATAGAGGTACATACAAGAATGTTATTGAGACCTTTCTTAAAATTCTCAATTACTTGTTTTTGCTCGACTTGAGACATTCCAGACACCTGTGCATCTTCTGAAGATTGAACTCTAGAATACTCCCCAGCTTCTTTTGCCAATTCCTTTTCAGCCTTTTTGATTGCTTCAATCTGCTTCAGCTTTATCTCTCTTTGCTTTTTTGTGAAGCCTGAAGTTTTTTTTGTTGAGTTCTCAAGAATGAAAGTCTCAGGATCAAAAGCTTTCTTACCACTTGATTGTCCAATAAAAATGTGTGGAGTTAATATAGCTGAAGAGCCAGATATTCCGTTCTGGGCATCTATAGTCTTTACAATTTCTAAAGCTACATCTCTAAATGAAGAAAAGATAATAACTCTTGAATCATTTTGAGGCTGTGCTTCAAAGAAATCATATAGATTTTCAAGTAATTTATCAAATTTAGGATGGGTTGAAACTTCAAAATTCTCAACTGCTGTTTCTACAACTGATGTTTCTTTCTTTTTATACAGGTATTCTTTGCAGCTTTCTAAACATTCTGTTATATTTTCATGATTGTAAAACTGAATCATCTGTTTATTTTTGGTTTTACCTATTTTAAATTTAGCATCAAACTCATTCTTCTTGAACAAGAGACAATGATAAAAAGTTCTTATGCCAAAAGAGTTTAGCTTTTGTATGAGAAAACCAAAATCATAGAGAATGGATAAAATGAAAAACTGGTGCCATTTTAAGCCTTCTGGTAAACTGGGATTATCTACTACTTTTCTTTTGTTTTCCATAGCTATAAAGGCATTTATAAATGCCGGTTTTGCTATCGCAGGATATATTCCTAATTTGATAGCATCATGCAAGAGAGGTTCAACACACGGAGATATGCATTCAATAATCTGTGATATAAAGTTGTTGTCAGTTGGTTGGACAACATTTTCCAAAACTTCTTTGTTTTTCATATACTTTTTCAAATCTGGCGAGTTTTCTGTTCTTAGTTCAATCTTTGAAACTTGCAAGTTATTGACAATGTCTTCCAATCCTTCAACACTATTTGTTGGTGTTGCACTAAGACCAATTATTCTAAAATTGTTTTTGCAAAATCTGTTTACGTAATCTACTATTTTGACATATGAGAAGTTTCCTGTTGATTTGTGACATTCATCTATAATTAGCAATTTAATGTCATGTGGAGAGAGTGCCCCATTGTAGAGATCTCTTTCTATGATTTGCGGTGTTCCGATAAATACTGATTTCTCTTGATAAAGAGGAATTCTATCTTTTGGCTTTTTATCCAAAAGAATACACACATATTCAGGTGGAATACCGGTTATACCTAAACATGCTTGAATAATTTGAGCTACCAAAGGTCTTGTAGGGGCGACAAAAACTATCTTGTTCTTTCCTACGGTTCGATTTTCTAGTGATCCCTTCTTACTTAAGAGTTCTTTAATGCTTTTTTTCTTTTTCAGTACTGGAATCTTTTCATCTTCTCGTTTCAATATTGGCTGAATAATGGGTTCAGAATTTTGAACATCAACATCAACAACTTCAAGCTTTATGATATCTTCTTGATTTTCTTTCAAACAAAACCACCTAAAATAATTCAACATTATTGTTGCTGCAATAAAAGTTTTACCTGTACCAGTGGGAATAGCAACTAAAGTGTTATTTTTTATGCAAGTCTTCACAATTGTGCTCTGATATTCTCTTATAGGATAATTGGTGGGATAAATAAGTGTATCTATTGTTCGGCTATTAAAATCAACTGGCTTTTCAATACAATCCGTTGTATTTGAGTCTTTTAGAGCATAACCATTGCAATTCGATAAAGCATCAATTTTATTTTGATCTGAAAAGTGTGCGTCTTCACTGCCGTCAGAAGAACAACCGTAGTCTGCAAAGTAATTTGGGTGCTCATTCAAATTCACTTGAACATCTCTCAAATCTTGTCTAACTGTGGTCCCTTGCAATCGATTATTCAAAGAACCAGCATCATTTTTTTGCTCTTGAATGCGGTCAATATATTGTTCAATAAACGAATCATCTGAGGAAGAAAGCAATGACCCATCAGGCTCCAGAACACCTTCGTTTTCTTGATCAAGGCCGTTTTTGACAGGTGAACAACTTTCTGCCAAAATTTGGTCATCTTTAAGCTGCTTTTTAGCTGCTAGATACATGTCCATTTCTTCTTCTAAAAGAGAGTCATCTAAATCAGTACTCGTCTCCATTTCAATGTCAACTTCCAACCTTGGGGTTGCAGATAAAATTCTTCTTCTCATCAAATAAACTAACATAAACCAGGTACACTTTACGCGTTACGTTTTTAGTTGGCGTTACGAAGAAGTACAAAGAACGCGTTCACGTGATACAGCAATCCACATTGAGGGATATGGTAATTCCAATAATAAATAAGCTCAATAAATAATGCTGTAACTTTCTCTAAAAGAGGACTGCAAAAGAAGCTATGGATAAGAGGTCCTATGGCTTTCAAATCTGGTTATGGTTCTCGACGTATTCCATTAAATCAATGCAATCAACACACTGCTCAACACTATCAAAGAACTTGCTGTTCAAAGCATTATACAGATCAGTGTTATCAGATATCAAATGACGGTATTGGTTTATCCACTTGTCAATGTTTTTTCTCTGATGATAGAATATACCACTTTGCTCAAACTTGTCTTCCAAAGACATCCTATACGCTTGAGTAAAAAACACCAATATGTTTCTTTTGCTGTAGGTGGTCATAATGATTGATAAGGTCAGAAGAGCAGAGATGTCAATTTCAACTAAGTTCTCTAAATCAATAATTAAGTACCTCAAAGGAGCTCTCACTTGAGTTAATACACTATTGTCATCGGCCAGTGGTTGCTTTAGTATGTTTACCTTAAGCTTGGAAGATGAATTTGGGCCATATTTTTCAAGTTTAATCAATCTCTTTTTCACATCTGAAATATTTGCAAAGTTCAAAGTTCTAGGAGTCTCAACAATCATCACCCTTTCAAATTCCAGATTGTTGTTGCTCACACTTTGGGGAGCTAAATTCCCATCTGCGATAGATGAACAATCGCTCATAGATCTAACCATTCCCACATTATGCAAGTGGACAGGCTTGAATTGATTTGTGTTGATATCCTTACCTAAAACTGTTATTTTGGATTTTGTAGTTTGTTTCAACAAACTGCTCATGCTTATTATCAAACCAATACTAATAGCCATCTGAGGAGACCAAACAACAGTTAAAATGATTATCAAAAAGACCAAAAATATTTCTTTGTAACCCTTAACTCTCATATAAAAAGCGATGTCTTTAGGCAATTCTTCTAGAAGTGTGTAACTGATATACGAGATCACACAACTTAGAGAACATTCTGGTAGACTACTAAACCATAGCAAGCAGTATTTAGTTACTATTGTTGTCAAAACAGCAATTATCACGCCAGACAATGGTGTTTTACACCCTGAAAGACAATTAAGTTTGGTTCTTCCATAACCAGCAAAACTTGGCAAACCTGAAAAGAAGCCACAAATGATATTGGCGATACCGATAACCGAGATTTCTTTATTAGATGATATTTCTCTTGTTCTTTTACCATCCATATCGCTCAAAGCTTTATAGGCAGCTGCACTCTCAAATAATCCAACAACAGATACAAATATACAATTGTAAAAAGTTTCTTTGAATAATATGAGGTGCTTGAAGGGGTTCATCAAAAACCTATGATTGTCCTCATTCAGCAATTCACCAACCAATGGCAAATCCCATTTAAAATAAGACGACAAAAAGGTCGATATTATCATAAATAAAAGAATCTCTGGGAAAAACAGTAACCATGGATATTGTTTCATATAGCGATTTTTTACAATTCTTGTACCAATCAAAAATATCAAACTTACCAAGGAGATTTTAAAGGTCAACATATCCACCTTGTCCAGATTGTTCCAAACAAAACTGCATTTTTCCCAAGACGAACCTACTCCATGGATATGGTTTTTAATTAACCATTTTTTAAAAAGAGCGTTTAAATCGAGTTGCTGCAACAAAGAATTCACAAACACAATTATAGCCAAGGATGAAATCAAACCCCTTTGAAAAGATCTAGACATCACATTATCCAAATAACCTTGTCCTGATAAACCAACATAAAGCAAAATAAGACCGGAAGTGCATGACATAACACCAACTATGTCATTAATAGCAACAGATTTCTTTGTTTCATTTTTGGCTATGCTCAGAACATCAGTAGCGTCGATTTTTGAAGTTATTTGCGATATGGCTTCAGATACAGCTAAACTGGGTAAAATCTGAGGACCTATAACTAGTTCAAAGCAGTTGTTACCTATTATTGCATACACCAGAGGAGGCAAAATCAAGCTATAAAGACCTGATTTGGGGGAGCAATTAGCCAAATGTGATAGGGACAAAACCATCGGTACCTGAAAAGCGGTTAGAGTCAAACCAGCTATCAAGTCTGAAGGCAAATCCTTCAGTTTATACTTTGGCAGCCACTGGAACAGGGTGATGTATTTGGATATTCCTGTCACTTCATCAGGAGAAAACTCGTCAATAAAAACAGACTCAGTGTTGCTTGGCTGCAAAAAATCCTGGGGAGTACTGGATTTGCTGTTCATGATATGCCTTCTAGGAGAGTTGTTATCATTTTTATCAATAGGAATGCTCAAATATGTCTTGAGAGACGACTGCGGCCTTTGTCTTTTAGCATTGCTGTTCAACAAAGAGTTACCTTCAGAATTCACCATAAGAACCTTGGATTAAATATAAAAAAAGCGGTAAGTATGGAATAAAATAGAAGATTTCAAGTCTGCTCTGGTTTACAGGCCGTTTTTCACTTATAACAACTGTTCTGATCGCTTTGTTGTTCTTTACATAACCAGTAATTATTCGTGATTTGTCACTTTTGCTTAATATGCGAACCAAAACGATACTAACAAACCCCATGGGCTTATCCCCGGCAGTAGACAGAAATAATATTGTATTATACCGAACTAAAGACCGAAGTTAAATACTGCAAAAGTGAAGATCATGGTCGTTTGGTTATTGATGCATTCAATAAAAGAATTTAGTATATACCAAATAAAAAGGCTAGGCATGCCTTAAAGAGTGATTTACATGCTGGATGGACATCTAGTTTACATTTTCGTTAAAAGACTACCTGAAGTGTATGCACTTTATAGCAAAGGAAGCACTGACTTACGGGATCAGCTTATGTTTGCTTACATTCTGGAGGTTGCTGTTTGTCAACATTGGCAAATTCGTCTTCTTCTTCTTCTTCGTCCTCGTCATCTTCTTCGTCGTCGTCCTCGTCAGTATATTCATCGTCGTCATCATCATCATCATCCTCTTCTTCGCTATCGTCTTTGTATTGTAAAGCTTCACCAGTAAACCAATCTATGGCTCTTGGAATCAAATCAGACTTTATTTCTTCAGCGATAGCATAGTCCAAACCCAATTGCTCTTCAAAGGCCAATTGCATTTCATAGGCTTCGTCATCATCCTCAATTTCGTCTAAAACACTCAAGTCAGGAGGGGCAAAAAAGGAAAAGAATGATTCAACATCCAGCAACTCCTTTAGGGATCTTACCTTTCCAGTTTTCTTGGATTTTTGTTTTTTAACTGAGACTTCAACTGTGACATTCATCTCGTCAGACTTCCAGTCAATAGGCTGTAGAAGCCTGGATTCTCTGTACACCAAACCACCTTCATAATCAGTGTCGTTGGCGTAAAAATAGGTCTTTATTAACTTTTCATTGCTGAAAAATGGGTTCTCAGCAAATTCAAAAATTAAAGCATATCCAAATATGTCTTGTTCCTCAGCCTTCTTCAATGGCAAGTAATCCAATTTGATGTTCGTTAAGTAAGACAGAACTTCGGAATCTCTGTCTGTAATAGTGGCAGAACTTGCCTTTAAATTGGATAGACATGTCAACCAGAAGGAATCGATACCTTCGTATTTTAACCCTGTCTCAACAATCTCTTCGTCATCTTCCTCAGCATCTTCTTCGTCCTGCTCCTCAATCAGGCTTTTACCCAATTGCATATCTTCCAATTTAGGATCTTCCTTTCCATTGATGAGGTCGGTTCTTGATTTATAGACAGTTTCGTTTCTCAATTTTTGGTACTTGGCATCTAGCTGATACAATTCTAGCTGATAGTCGTAGTCCATAGATCTAATCTTCTCCTCTTGTGCTTTCAATGCATACATAATCTGTTTTTCTTCAACAGTCAAACTGGCAAGGTAGTCGGACTGTGCACCTTCTAGATTGCTCAATTCGTCCTGCAAATAAGAAGACAACAGCTTTTGAGCATCTGGAACATCTTTTAAAATATTCTTCACAGATTGCTCCTTGTTTTCACCGTTCAAATCCAAAGTTTTCAATAATTCAGTGGGGTCAATATTTGTGTTAATCTTCTTTATAGAAGGGGTGTTGTTAGGTGTTGGAGCTTGCTCGATTTTAAAATCTTTTTGATTTCTGTTGGGCTTATTTGGAATTGGTTTTCCTTCAGTCATTATGTTTTTCTAATGTTCAATGATATGGGTGGTTTCTAGGGTTTTGGACTGACTTGTTTATAGTGGAATGGAACAGTTTCCTTCTAGAACTGCAATCTTTCAGCGTCAGGAATGAGAAGAAACGCATGTAGCGCAAAATTTTTCATGCAATAAACCACGTGACAAAATTTTAAGATTTATTTTCACGTGACTTAAAACTGGCTGTCAGTGCTTGGCATTGGGGAAAATGAGCCAATGGTGTGGATAAAACCAGCTAGTAGTGGAGGGATGTATAAACCCAAAAGAAAGCAAATGCACGACAGCAGAATGTCTAAGCACTAGGCAATTCAAACAACCTGATTATGAAACAAAAAGCCGGTGTAATATTTTTAAGTCCTTTTATATCCGTGTTATGGCCATGCGGATTTAAGACCAAGCAATGCCTGCGATGGAGTTAAGCCCAATAATAAATTGTTAAATATATATATATATAATTTGAATGAAATAAGATTTACAATTTCTATTTTGCAGAAAAGTGAACTAAGATAACCGGATCAGTTTATTTATAAGAAATAAAAGGAAAACCAAAAATAGTTTGAGCATTTTTGACATATTTGTATCTAATTCCTCTGATTAAACATGTCGTTTTTAGTAGACAAAATCAAGAGTCTCTCCTCTAACAGAACAGCTGATTTGACCAAAGCTCTAAAGAGAGATCTATCTATAGCGGATTGCGAAAGTTCTTGTGATTCTTCTGCCTGCGATGGAAAGGGAGAAATGATTTGGCCTCAATTCAAGGATCTTGATTTGAAAAGTCCCTTATACAATTCTTCAAAACCTAGCAACGTTCAGTTTTTGATTCCAACAAGCAAAGATAACTGGAAACACGATGCAGTTAATGAAGAATTTTTTAGAAACTCAGTTCCAAGAGAATTGGATTTATTGCTGAAGGACTATGAAAGTGCAGGAAAGTTTGGTATTAATGTTGTTAACCAGTCTATTGGTGACAATATTTTTGATAGTGATGTGATTACCTACAAAAAGGTTGAAAAATTATATGTTTTGCCCTTTTTCATCACCTTAAACAATGTGCTTGTGGGTGAACTGGAAGATTTGCTTGATATTTTGATTCCTGTTTTAGCAAATACTTCGGGATTTCACACCAGAAAGCAATTAATTGATCATTTGAACAAGTTATTTGAAAAAATCACTTGCTCTGCTTCTCCACTAGACTTGAATAACTTATTGTTGTTGTGTTCTCATAAACAAAGAGATAAAAAATGTGGTATCACAGCACCAATTTTGAAAAAAGAGATTTTTAAACAAATCGATGAATTTAATGAGGCAAGTAAAGGCAATTGTGTTGGAAAAAGCGATGTTTGGTTTACAAATCATGTCGGTGGCCACAAGTTCCAAGCTAATTTGCAGATATATTTGAACTATAAAAACGACGAAGCTGAAAGTTATTCTACAGAAGATGGTAACTTGTTTTTATGGCTAGCCAGAGTCGCTCCAAAAGACTGTAAGGAAATTGTTCAACATTTGCTAGTGAAAAAGGGAGGCCAAAAAAGTGATGTTAAGCTGCTTTTGGCAGAGAAAGTCAGATGCGGGAAGAGATTTGACTGGTAGCAATACAAGTTGCATCGTTTATACGAGAAACAAAGCACATATTGTTTGGAACTTAAAAGCAGATTTATATAGTTAACTTTTTGTAAGAAACGTTACTTGAACTGTGTGTGTAACAGACTATAATAAGCTAACGGCTGTTTAGCACAAAACCAGAACATGGTGATGTTTGCGCTTGTTGACAATTAAATTAAAGCTCGTCCATCTCTTCTTTTTTTTTCAATCTCTCCTCTTCTTCAAGAGAAATTAGAGTTGTTAATAATCTTTTTTGAAATAATAAATCTCTTCTTTCTTCAACCTCCTCATTTTTCAAAAGAGATATAATATCATTAACTTTTATAAACTTGTTACCTATTGAACTGATCCATTCTTTATAAAAAGAGGTAATTTCACAGCCACTTGATTCTGATGCTTTTCCATTAATCAGGTAGTCAATTAGAAGTCTTTCGTAGTCACTGACTACACCTGTTTTAACAAACTCCTTTAAATTACCCTCATTTCTCGATCCATGAAACTCAAAGGATCTTTCGGTGAAAGATAAATCATCTAAATCAGTAGAGCTATTGAACCATGAATCAAAGATGCTATCAATCTTGGTGAAAACTTTCAACCATAGAGGGACTTCCTCTTCCTCTTCATCAGTTTCTTTTTCCCCAGCATCAGCACAAATGCTGATATGTATATCTGTGTCCGTTTTTGGTGGGATCAGTTCTACAACAGGGTAACCTGGCCATCTTTTACATATTTCAAATGATCCAAATATTTCACATTCTATGGATACATAATCAACATTTACTTCATTGCTTTTGAAGAAATCTGGTAAATGGTTGAAGGTTTTGTTGAAAAACTTTGTAGGCAGCAAATCACTAATTTCCAAGGTGGTGAATTCATTAGCCATTTTATCAAATATAGGTTTCAGTCTTTTGCAATGAGAGCACCAGTGCGTATAGTATTTCACCAACGTGAAGTTATGGTTATTAATAGTATCGTAGTATTCTTGCAGCATTCTGACTTCTTTAACATCGGATTCAACATTGTTCACAGGCTCATTTGCACCCAAAAAATGAATGGATGCTGCGATGATAACAAAACGTAACCAGAAGTTTCTGAAAAGCATGCTTGTTATTTTGGATTTACTTTTTTATAATCCTTCGTTGGGGTTTGCACTCTTTAGAAGCACCTGGGAGAAGTTCATTTGACCAGGCGGCTAAGGCACTGTTATAAGAAGCAATTGGTCACGCGTAATATTAGCTAAAAAACGGCGTTTTCAATCGGTGCTTTCAATCACGCGACAAGACACATGACCGTCTGCCTTTCAAGCCCATCAGAGCTTCGTGGCCCTGGGTTTGCTTAGTTCTGTACATCAATAAGATCTTGCAGCATGGTTTCTGTAGATTCCAAGAAATAGCTAGATTACATCAAAACTGCCCAAACCGACAAAAATGTTCAATAAGAAGAAAAAAAAGGGTGCTAGTTTAATTAAATTATCCTCGAATGTTAAAGAGCATAAACCGAAAGATGTATTGACTGTGAACCGTGAACCAAAGGGTCAACACAATAATACAGTTAAAAGAACCATTTCCAGCATGGAGAGTGATTATCTGGATACGAGTGAATTTGAAAACAATCCCCTGCTGACATCTTCCAATAATATCAAATTTTATAACAAGCTTCTAACCACGAATACCGAAGCTTTAAAACTAGATAGAGGTTTAAGCGCAGAGGATAAAACAGTTGTTCAAATGCTGTCACAATTGCACGATTACCTGCCACCCACAAAAGAATTTGATTTTAGTAATGATAACCCATTTGTAACGCTTACTTACGCCCAATCACTTGATTCTAAGATTGGATTCAAATTTAAAAAGACTCCTATATCACATATAGAAACAAAACAAGTGACCCAGTTTTTGAGGTACCACCATGATTGCATCGTTGTTGGGTTCAATACTTTTAGGGAAGATAATCCTAATTTAAATTTTAAGTATTACGATGCTACAATGAGGTTTTTCATCAAAGACTTAAAACACCATATAGTTCCCTTGATATTGGATCCTAACCTCAGAATAGTTGACTACATTGCAGACAGTGATGAGAATTCCATTAACCTGAAAAAAAACTATGAATCTGGCTTAGGAGCAAAACCAGTCTTTATTTGTCTGGAGTCCATATATGACAAGAAAGTGGTGAACAGTTGTAAGTGGTTTGATGTACTATTTGTCCCTGATGACTTGTACTACGACCCATCAAAGATATTCAAAGACATTTACAGACAGAACCGTAGTTATAAAAGATTTATGGTAGAGGGCGGAGCACTGATAATAAATGCACTGCTAAAACAAGAATACCAAGAGCCGTTCATCGACAGCACGATAGTAACTGTTGCTCCCATATATCTTGGCCACAATGCTGTTGAGGTGACTCCAAGAATAGGAGACAAAATGAGCCTAAATAACGTTTCTTGGGTGAAAGGTTCATCAGACGTTGTGCTCCTGAGCAAGAAGTAACCGCACTGCACAACTGAGTGAAAACAAAGTTGTTTTTACCTTTTTCTTGCAACAAGCAAAATATATTATTTGTTAAAAAGTATATAAACTGTAATTTAGCCTATCTGCCTACTGACTCTCAGAGTGTGAAACTTATAAACAAATTCTGTAACTGGCATATCTTCCAGAAGTTTCTGAGTTTCTGATGATCTTTACAACATCACCTCTTTTCAACCCCAAGTACAAAGCTATTGGATCTGATTTTTGAATTCTTGGTAATTGGGATTCCTTCAATCTATAAGTCTTTAACAATTCACTCTTTTCTTCCAGATTCAACTTCAAGTGGTGTGGTACAAGAACGTGCTTAGTAATATTTACAATAAGGTTGGTTTCCTGGAAACACTCAATAACCAAATCTTTGGACACAGTTGGAATCAGCTTCATCGCACTTGACGTTATACCTAGCTGGTATATAAAAATACCACTAGTTATCTTGTTTTCGGTCAAATGAATGATGAAGTTCTTCATTGTTTTAATACCAACATTCATCTCATCATTGAACTCTACCCACAGTTCTCCTAAACTTGGAAACTTAGCCAAGGATTCTTCAGTTGGAGTGGTTTTGAAGGACAAAGTCTTACGTACGGGATTACCCATGGAGTCACAATGCTTATTCTTGAATTCTTGTAAGGTCATTTGCAAATCTAAGTCGGAAATCAAATATCCTCTGTCTTTGCACATTTCCTTCACTGTTTTGTATGTTCTAAAAAGCTTAGAAACTTGTCTGTTGGACTCATCGTTGGAGGACATTATATGGGGAGCTGTGGTAAAATTTTGACAAGTTAACCTGGGTTGAATACGAGATTGGTTCTGTTCACTACTCTTTTGACACAGCGCAACGAACAGATTCTGTTGTTGTGAGGTTCGAAGTTGAAAAACTTTTTTAGTGCTGTGAAATGCGACATTTCTTTTTTGCCAACATAGGTAATTTCCTCTTTGGGCAAATCACGTGAAAATATCACGTGAGCAAATATCACATGATCTGAGCTTTCTCTTCTGCTGGTCCTAATAGCATCGAAGAGCCCTTTTCAGCAATGCTTTGCAGGCTTCAATGGGCCCAACACAGGCTTCCTTTCCATCTCTATATGGGGCTAAGGCCACTCTTCAGCAATGCTATATAAAAAAAAAAGGTATATACACGTAAACACAAAGAGAATATACTATCTCTTAACCCAGGTGAATCTAGCTCTAGCACCTTTCTTACCAGGTTTCTTTCTTTCTCTTACTCTACAGTCAGGATGGAACAAGTTCAACTTCATGATTTGATCGTAGTATAACGGATTGTAACTGACCAAAGCCTTAGCCAAGGCATACATGATTGCTTCGGATCTACCTTTTTTACCACCCTCTTTAACTTCACAGTACACATTGAACTTGCTCAAAGCATTGACAGCCTTTAGTGGATAAATAACATTTTCTCTGTGCTTAATTTGGTTGAAGAAATCTTTTAGATTGTAGTGCTGGGCATTGATTAAAATATTGGAGTCTTCACCTTCATGAACTTTTGATATGTAAACATGCGCTTTGGCATTCATTCTTTGAGCATAACCGTAAGCTCTACCACAGGAGTCTATTTTCTCCCTTAAAAGCACTCTTTCGTTATTCATTTCTCTATCTCTGTTGATTTTGTTGACATTTTCATTGAAAAGCGACTTGACTTTGTTGCCTTCTTCTAGAGCGGTATTGGAGTACTTGTCCATGAAGTAGCCAATGTCGCTATCGCTGCTTTTGTAGTATTTGTTGATAGAATAAATCTTGTTTAAGTTCAAGACCAGTTTTTGCTTAAGAGTGGATTGCAACGAACTTGGCACTTTCCAATTGAACTTATTGTTGATTTGAATGTGATCTTCTTCTGTTTCATCGTACTTGATGAAGGCTTTATATTTAGACACTATTTGATCTTGAACAAAGATGTCCTTAACAACATCGTTGTTTGAATGATAGAATGTTGGAAGCAACGGAATTTGGAAATGCTGTTGATTAGGTTCCAGGAAGTTAACTAGCCTAGTGTTAGCTATCTTCGGACCCTTGTTTTTGAAACCTGAATTGGCTGTGTTGTTAAAAAGCACAAAACTAGTCTTAAACATCCTTTTTAACTATGATATCGTTGATAAACAACAGGGTGCTAGGTTAGCTATTGGTATTAGGCGTTTGGGCTCCTTAGTAGTTGACCAAGTAGGCGGCAAAAGCTTTTCAGCGAGCTTTTTGGCGAAAGCGAAAAGACTGAAAAATTTTCTGGTCGGACTTAAGAGTAAAGCAGCCTCTACGTATGAAGAGCTCTTCTGATGAGAGAGGCAGTCATAATGGAAAGGAATAAGGCCTGTGAATAGCCAGAAAAGCATTTGAAAACGGGCAGGAGACCAGGTAGTTACGTTTATAAATAGACTACAATGAACAATCACAAGTTACTTATTAAGAAATGCTGCGGATTGAAGCAAATTACGGACATTGAATACATATTAGCTAATAATGATGCCTTCAAGTACACACATCTGGGAATTATCTTAGTTCCAAATAAGAAGAGATCTTTTCCTTTAAAAGAGAGTTTGAATCTGGCAGAACTGGTTGCAGCTTACAAGGGAAACATCAGTATTGTGGGAGTTGTTCAAAAACAAGGATTTGAAGACATAGACAAGATTCTCTCTCAGAACGAACTTCCACTAACCCATATACAGATACATGATTCATCTAGTGATTGGTTTGAAATGGTTTTAAAGCTGAACAAAAAATATCCAGACTTGAATTTTATTAAACGATTTGTGTTCCCAACTGACTGCCAGCTTTTGGATGAGCTGTTGACGACTGATAAGTACGATAAGCAGCTAGTGAATTTAAGATCAAGACTTCACATCTTGTTTGATTCATCTAGTGGTGGAAATGGAGAGGTACAGGACTGGAATGGAATAAACGATTACCTGAACAAAACCATAAAAGGCGACACTGAAAATTTCAAAGTCATTATAGCTGGTGGATTGACTCCTGATAATGTTGCAGCATGTATCAGTCAAATAGACAAGCTTCAAGGAATAGATGTCAGTGGAGGAGTGGAAAACAGCGACACTGTAGGAGTCAAAGATAAAGCAAAACTAGCAAGCTTTGCACTGAATAGTGAAATTTGATTAGTTCTGTTAAGCGTGTAAAACAAAAAACTTGATTGGGTTTTCTTCCCTATTATAGTGTATATAAATGAATAAAATTTTCACAATAAGAAACAATTTTTATTTCATAGATCATCATGGTTCTTCTTAGTTACCAGAGATGAAAAACCACTTGTCAACAGACTTGTCAATTGGAGAATCTGGCAAAGCAGAGGCCTTAGGAACGCTGGCATCAGATGTGGTTTGAGCGTTACCCAAAGTGGAGTTGGCCAATTGAATATCCTTACCGTCAATCTTTCCAGAGATTAATTCTTTCCAGGATTCGTTGGTTTCAGAAATAACCTTCAAGGCGTATTCTCTGTTCTTAGCCTCACCGTTGAAAGCAAATTGGTTTTCTGGCTTACCATCTGGAATCTTGTAGATTCTAAACCATTCGTTGGTAGCTCTTAACAAACCTGGGTTGTGCTTTTCAACATCTTCAATGTCATTCAACTTGGAAGCCAATGGATCGTTGATGTCAATGACAATAACCTTCCAGTCGGTTTCACCTTCATCTAATAAAGCCATAACACCTAAGACCTTGACTTGCTTAACTTCACCGGTGTAAGCGATCTTTTCACCAATTTCTAAGACATCTAAAGGATCATTGTCACCAACAGCTTGGGTGTCTTTGTGGGAGTGAGTTGGATCTTCCCAAGTTTGTGGGAAAGCACCGTAGTTATGAATGTAACCATGATGAGGGAAACAGTTTCTAACAAATCTTAATTTACCCTTTTTGGTATCTTGCTTGATTGGGTTGAAAGCATCTTCCTTGATGATTTCTAACTTGGCATTAGTCCATCTTGGAATTTCAACAACCATGTTGAAAATTGGGTTTTCTGGGGTGGATCCTTCAGCATGCAATGGGATGTCATGGAAAGGTGAGACAACCTTTCCAGTCTTTTCATCTTCGATGTATAATGCGTAGTCTAAGGTGTACTTAGAACCAATTTGTCTAGTAGTGTAAACCATTTGTGTATTTTTAAGCAGTAAAATAGTCTTGCAGATAGGGATAAGTAGTATTTCTTATTGTATTAATTACTGAGTATTTAATGACAAGTAAAACTGAACAGATACCTCACAATCCAGTTTTTAAGGAAGAAAATTTTTCACCTATAGGCAATGTGACTGAAAAATTTTCCTACACTATTTTTTCACCACACTTTTGAAGGCGGCAGCTGAAAGAAAGAAGCGTGTTACCCGAAAATAGATGCAAGAACGTGACATAGTTTTGTTTATCATGTGACTCAAAATTGCAATCCAGGTAAGAAAGTTGCACAGGTTCTCTTGGTGTTAAAAGTTTTGCCCTGAAGTATACCGCTCGGGAGAAGTCAATGAGTCATGAAAAACAGCCAATGCCAACTGAATAAGCGTTTGGTAAAGGCTTTGTGGGAGACATATATTAGCTGCGGGTTGGGACTTCATGCTAGAGCAAAGCTATGATCACGTGACCACTTCTACTCTACCCTGTATGCGCTTCGTTTCTCAGGAAACATGAGCCAAAGCAGCCTCTGGGTTCTTTCCCATCGATGCTCCGGTGATTTTTAGCCTTTTATTGCTCTCAATGTCTCTTTTCATTGTTTAGTCCATCAGTTCTTCGTCATTGTCCAAACTTTCCTCGTTTGAATCACTGGAAAAATAGTTTTGTCTACACATAGGACATTTACTTCCAGAGGTTCCTTGGTCCAACCATCGTTCAATGCAATGGAGATGAAAAAAATGGTTGCAGACACCATTAGACAAAGGACATAACTTTTCTTTTCTTGTGAAAATCTCATTATTTGGGCGATCAAGCCCGCTTTCATTTTCTGCTCTTCGGTGATGAACGTTAACGTCATTCTTATTAGGTAAACTCAATTTGATGGTGCAGTGATTACAGTGGTGATTAAAGGATACTTGACAGATTCCGCAGATGTCATTTTCATCTTCTGACAAGTTCATTTTGCTGGAATTTGTCAAAACACCATCAATGTACTCGTCTTTCAATTGCTTCTCTAAAATGTCTTCTGCGCTGAGATGATTCGAAATAAGTGGTATATCGTACTTGGTTGTTGCTATTATATGACAACCTTTAATTTCACACTTCATTTCTACCAAAAACTGCTCATTTGCTTGGGGTTTCTTGCTGTTTTAAATTGTTTGTTAATAATGGATTTCAATGCTTGAATAATAGCCTCCTAGCATATTTGCGCAAAAAAAAAAAATAGTACACAAATTAATCAGTTAGTGTTTACAAAAATATAGCTTTAAACCAACTCCAGGACTGGGCCAGAAGAATGAGTATATAATTCTATTTAATTAATAAACTCATTTGCCAAATGAGGAATTTTATTTTCTGGAAGAAAATCAGCAAAGTGCGAATTCTAAGGGAGTTACAGGCCTAATATCCAAGTGTAATTTCACCAGTTACACAGCCAATATTATCTGGTTCTTCGCCACCATTGAAGGCCTTAACCAAAACGGTGTATTTTCCTGCTGGAGCTTGACTAGGAATTTCGACTTCCTTGTACAGTTCGTAGGTTCCTGCAGAGACAGGACATTCCAAGCCTAAATCATCCTTGTTTTCAAGCAGCAATTCACAAAGATCAAAGTTTTTTTTCAAGATTTGAATCAAACCAAGTTTAACAGTCACCTCAAGATAAGATTCTTCGATTATCGTGTCTGTTGTTACACCTTTAGCAGTCATGATCAACTGACCGCCAATTTTTGGTGGCTGCGGAATCATCTCCAACAACTCTACACTCAAAATGTGATTGTCTGACAACTCACACTGTTCCAGAGGAGTATTTCCTGGAATAGGATGCCCATCAGGAACATCTTGACTGAAAACAGCAAAACCTCTAACCAACTGGCACAAAACAGTTAAGGATAAGACGAAATAAGGGTGAATTTGCATGGGTGGTTTTTGATAAGAAAGAGAGTGGTGAAAATCAAAAACAAGCCGAAAATGGGTTCAAATCCGGTGCTTTTTAAAAAAGATTGATTTTTTAAGATATATCAATGGTTTTCTGGTCGTTATTAATCTTTCTCACAACTCTGTTACTCTGCTTTCTTATCAAGAACCCCAAATATTCTAGGCACATGGGAAAACATGGCAAGGGCGACTTGGCTAGGCTTGGCTGAGAAAGAAAGGGCAGGAAAGGCAGAATATTAAGTCCGAGTTGCTGCTTTTTGAAATCTTTTATCAATTGCGTTTTGTTTCCTAAAGAGGAAGAATGCTGGAATTATTTCTCATTTAAACCAAAATATCATTACACAGTATACATATCTATTACAAAGCCTTAAAAAAAACATTAATATCTGGCGGCTTGCAAACAGGCACACATAATTACTACTTTCATTGCCGAATCCGTTACTTTCCCATCTGTTTATAAGAAGTAGCCAGACCTAGCAGCGATGTTACTGTTATTTCCGTTTTTCTTTATTTTGCTGTTATACGAATTGTTGCCGTTATTGTTACCTAAATTCAAATGTGCAATGTCATGATCTATGTTTCTTTCATCGTATTCATCATCACTGTTTTCTTCACTGCTGGAAACATCTTCTGAAGAAGAAGTGTCATTGACTTCATCATCGTCATCGATGTATGGCCCCGGAATAGCCCTCGTCTGAGCTTTTTGTTCAATACTGATATCCTGATTATAAAGTTCATTTATCTCATCGTCATCTTCGTCATCATCATCGTCCTCATCACTTTCTTCGTCCATATTGACAGCTGTGAAGATTTTGAATTCCGGATCTAAAGTTTCATCAACTTTCATTAGAGAAGCACAGTTACCGCATCTACCACAGTAGTTAGGTGCTGACCAGACAGTCACAACATCTCTTTTTTCAAAATGGTATCTGAACCCTTCCATGACCAGCTGATGGGCTCTTGCAATAAGCTTAAGTCCATTAACATAGTTGAACTCTCGGGCAACCTTGGCACCAAATAACCAACCGGCACCTCTTGGCGACACTTGCCAAGCATCAACATTATCTGGGTCTGACCAAAGTAAATCACTAAAACCACCTTCATGAGGAACTTCTTGGGCTCTGCTTAACACTCTTATTTGGTCTAACATCCGAATTTCGGGAGAAAGACCTCCATGCACACACAGTATCTCACCGTCGATCAAAGCAGCCAAAGTTAGAAAATCAAAAACCTGGCAACAAAGTTTCCAAACAATAGTGTTGCCGTATTTATTCAGACACTCTTCATAAAAACCATAAACCTGGGTAATTTGTCTAGATTCGTGATTACCTCTAACAAGGGTGATTCTTTCTGGGTATTTTAGCTTCAAACACATTAGCAGGGTGAAAGTCTCCAAAGAATAGTAGCCTCTATCCACATAGTCTCCAAGAAATATATAGTTTATGCCGTTGGAGGGCAATCCTCCTCCTGTTCTAAACAGTTCCAGCAAATCATGAAATTGTCCATGAATATCACCACACACAATCACTGGTGTGCAAACAGGCTGAATGTTGGATTCCTCCATCAACAAATCTTTAACTAACTCACATAGTCGCTTCATTTCGTTCTCCTTCAGTAGTTCGCACTTCTTGATTCTTTCAAGCCAATCGTCTGGGTTCGAGGAACCATTGTTGGACTTTGCTGCTGATGAAACGACTGAAGGTATAGGATTTTTAGTGCTTAAAGTTACAGACATTGTTTTTAACTGCGTTCAATATATACAGAATAAGATTGTAGTACTATTTTAGTTTATATAGATACAATTCAATGCACTTTTAAGCTTGGTTTTCTTCTGCCTCTCAAGAGACGATCTCTTCTCGAAGAACTAATAAAAAGCGAGAAAAGCAAACCAAAAAAATTTTCCCTTTGGGAGTGTTGAGCCAAAAAACAGGTCACGGGCAGACAAAGCTCACGTGACAAATCTGTCATTTCACGTGACCGCCTACTTCATTTTATCAAATACCCTAGGGAAGATAACTTGTCTCAGGGTTGCGTCTGAGCCATGGTTAATGAGCAAAACCAGCTCTAGCTTATCGACAACATTTCCTTTTATATGGTTGAGGCTTATGAGTGTTTCTAAAAGATCCAGCCACCCGTTGTTCTGCGACCAGGTAAGCAGTATGTTTTTTAGAATCGCACATTTATAGTCGATGAGATTTTCACCTATGGAGTTCTTCAAAGCGATGTTTATAGTACTGAACTGGAGTTTGTTGCTTTTTGATATGCTGACTGTTATTCTAATCAAATTTTTAAAGATTATAAGCAGCAACTTTTCCACCAAGAACAGGTAAATTTGACCATTCAAAAGCCATTCTTCGTTTTCAGCCAACCAGCGGTCAAAGTGACTGAACCTACCATCGTGAACCAGCTTTATTAATTGCCGAATATTGTTTGGCAGCAGGTCGGATACAATGTACTCATCTATCGAAAGTTTTACAATTGCATAAACCCTTAAAACCAGTCCATAGTTCAGCTGTATTGCTTCGTTGGTTGGAATGGCTTTGCCCAGCTGCGCCAATTTGCTCAGCAAACTTTCCAGTATCTCCAGGCATCCTAAGATGTCTTGCTTATTTAGAAATAGCCAAAGTGCTTTAAAATAGTTCACAACCAAAAAGCTGTAGCTAGTTCGGCTATCCAGCTCGTACTCTTCTAGATGTGTTAATTTTAGCGAAATATTTGTATTCAATGTCTGCAAGAAAATTTTGTTATTTTGGAAGGATTTAATTAAGTGTGGCAAAAGCAAAATCAGCAGTCTGTACTTTAGAGGAAGCACTTTCCCCTCAGGTCCTTGCTTTTGATTCCTGCTGAAATCATCAACGTTGTCGTATATGGGATGGAATTCCCTTACTAAAGGTTGAAGTGGTTTTAGCTGCTGAAACAACTTGAACACCAACAAAGTTATGTTTTCTTTTAGATTGAACTCCTGACACGTATCATCATCAATCAAACCAAACAAATCTATAAAATAAACTGCGCTACTTTCGAACAAGTCGCACAACTGGTGTGCTATCTGGGGAGGATACCTTTCTATTTGAAGGACGATGACCAAAAGATCATTAATATATTTCCAGAAAAAGGGTATGTTGTTGAAAGAGTTCTGCAAGTCCAAGTTAATTACACAGTTGGCAAAAGAATGCACAAAATTGTTCATATTATTGTAGCAATAATCGTTCAGTTTCATTGTATCATTGTTCAAATCGTATTTACCATTAGAATCGATCTTCTTCATAAGCACTTTTAAGTATTGATTTTCGTTGACATTCACGGATAAAAGCTTTTTGATTTTGTTTCCTTTAGAAACCTGATTCAACACTAATTCCATTACTGCCAATCGTTAGACAACTTTTGCTTTGGTTGTTGAATGGTTCCTTCAGAATATATCTATAAAATTTCTCCAACTGGAGGCAAAAGAGGGAGCGATCAGGAGCAAGAGTGACACATATCACGCGACAGGTTTACACACACGTGACTTTAGTTAAAAACGTGCACGTGAGCTTGCATGCTTGGTCTGAGCAATCTCTGTAGTAAAAAATATAATTCTTGACTCACGTGATGAACTCCAGAGACATCACTAATAACAGGGGCTGATGGGATGCTTAAAATGGAAGTTTTTACCTATTTTGGAATAACAACAAAAGGGCACTTATTCAGGTTCCTTTGCGAAGAGTAGACTATGCACTTGTAATATCTGGTCAATCACACACACAAGATATATAGAAGGAACCAGCTACTTCGAATTTCCCTCAAGTGCCCATTTATGTAAGAATAGTACAACAAAGATTAAAATCTGCGCCAGCCAAGCACCACCACCAAGCGCGTAGGCACGTGACTAGGGCCACTCGTGATGTATTCACACAAGCTTTGCCGCCAGACTGAAAAAGCAGCTGGCAGACAGGAGAGAATGAAGAGCCTGTTCCTCAACATCAACAAGAGAGATCTGAATACCAAGACCAAACATATTTTTGAATAATGAGCCAAGAAAATATTGTTACAGCGCCTGCATATTTTAAAGACAACTTGATAAAGACTTTAGCACCTTTGGTTAATGAAAAAGTTCGGGTAGAGCTGAAAAACAACCATGTTATTTATGGAAACCTGCAAAAAGTGACTGACTTCACCAAAATGAACATAACCCTGTACAATGTGGTACTAACAACTCCTAAGGATACGACGAAGCTGAAGAATATAGCAATAAGGGGCAACCACATAAGAACAATGATTATACCAGACCTGATAGACTTGAACGATTTGAAACGATTAGGAAAGCCATATAGCATCAAACTAGACTCCAATAAAAAAAGAAGCCTAATTGACTACGGTGACAGCGACAACAATGAGATGCAAAACGTCAAAAGAAGAAAATTAAAGTGAGCAGAGCTGTTTTTGTCCTGCGGCTAGCTGTTCAGGCTTGGTGGATTTGATTTGGCCAGTGTTTTTAGCCGTTTAGGTTCAACTCCAACTAATATCTAACTTGTTATAATATGTAATGCTTTCTTTATATACACCAAAGCTTTTCCGCTGATACCATATCTATGAGTTTCAGAATTTCCACATCTTCAGTATTGTTGCCGTCTTTTCCAAGCAAATCAGCCGACAAAGGAACTGTCTTCAGCTGCAGCTGACCGTATTCAAGGAGGGATAAACATTGTTCTTCTTCTTCTAGACTCTTGATGATTCTCAAAAACTGCACCTCGTTTTGCTTATTAACAAGCTTTAGGTAAATGACAAAAAAGGCAAGTAGATATTTCCATGACTCCAAGTTTTCGGTATTGTCTTTGTCCAGTATAAACTTCATACTTTCAACCACCTCCTGCTCCTCAATCTTCAAAGACTCAATCATAATTACAAAGCTGTGAAACAAATGCGTCCCCAAACAGCACACAACTTTGTTGGCTGAATCTTTTTCTTGGTATCGATCAAGATATATGTCTATAATTGGCAAAAGAGCGTTGGTTCCGGTGGGATTTGTTAGCAGATTTCCTTTGTTGAAGAGCAGCTGGAATCGCTTGTTGGCCACAAGTTTATGCACAAAAAGGAACGGATATATCTTTGACCTGTAGTTATTTGTATCGTAGAATATGGAGTTGTGTTCAATAGCCATTACAGAGGTCACTTTCTACGGTTTCGGATCGTATGGTTTTGGTTTTGGTGGAGGTAATCTTCCCTATACAGTGGATTTGAGATAAGTTCAGTAGCCACTTTTTTTTGCTCACTTCTCGCCCAGGAGAATGGCTGTAGAATGCCACTCAAGTCTAGGCACTGAGGAGCCTGAAGCGTCACATGAGGAGGCCTAAAAACAGCCTTGCTCAGAAGCGGTATTGCCAGTACATGCAAGAGCATTCGCAGAGAGACAGTGCTCACCCCCAGTGGTCACAGTCACGCGTCATAGCTTTACAATGGGTCTACTGATGCTTTTGTAGTACTATTTAAGAGGTCTGGAAAATACCAGCAGCGCTGATGCATATATATATATAAGCGTATTTACAGGGAATGCATAAAATGATGCTTTACTCAAACAGTTTCAATTTATTGGCAGCATTGATTTTCTTTCTGTTGAAGTATCTGTCAGCGGACTTCTTATTGTTCTTCCACTCCATAATTGTTTTATCCATGTTTGCAATAGCCTTCTCCATTTGCTGCTTTTTAGCCAGCTTCTTATCGCTTTTCATCTTGTCTCTCACAGTGTATTCATACAAGCTTTTTGGTATAGTTTTGTTAATATATTCAAATTTATCTTCGTAGAACAGCTTTCCTTTAGTATATCCTTTCAATATCGTTTTCCCCGGGGTCTTTAGATTATTCAGAGCATCCAAGTTGAGCACCTCATTTGTCAATGGCTCAACATAGTTTGCTCTCTCGTCCTTACTTAAAATTGGCTTTACCTTAGGAAGAAGGTCGCTCAATCCGTATCTGTAACAAATCTTGAAGACTTTGGCGTGCTTCAGCGATCCTAGATCTGGATTAGCCCAGAGTTTGGTTACAGGATTCAAATTTGGCAAAAATGGGTTTCTTAAAGGATCAGTAGTTAATGAGGGTATTTCCTTGTATTTCAAATTAGGAGGATATTTGGCGAAAAAGCTTCTGACAATTAATGGCAAATTTGCAAACAAGTCCTTGAAAACAGCTTCACTTGGTGTGCTGGCTTTTGAGGCTATTTGAATAGCGTTTATATGCTGTAACGCATTTTTGATGTTATGCTTACCATTAAGCACTCCAGAAACAGAAAACATTGGTACCCTTGAGCTTCTGTATTTGCTGATTGGTTATTCTTTCATTATTAAGCCAAAGGTGAAAAATTTTCAAGCAAAATGCAGCGCAAATTTTTTTTGCTGGTGAACTAAAAAGTGGTCACATGACATTGTATCCTGTTTAATTAAAACAATGCAAAACCATATATATTAATAGCTATTTCTCAATTCCAAAAGCTCCTCCCATTCATCCTCGCCACTCCAATACTTGTCACATTTCCCCATAACCAGCTTAATGGTCATTTTGCATTTATACTTCCAGTTTTTGCAAACGCAAGCACCTTCAATTCTACCATCCATCGGCCCCAAGTTTTCGTAGCTGGAAAGCAAATCATTCAACTCATCAAGTGCTTTCAAGAATGTAGTTTTGTCAGTGGTTAAAGCAACGTTATTTAAAACATGTCTAAAGGATATTTCTGTATAGTTTAACGAGTTCCATGGTCTCTTTTGCAAAAGCTCATATCTTGACAATAGCTTGTACACATCTGTTACTTCAGGTGATTGAATAGACGAAATCTTTGCAGGCAAAACTTTTTCAAAGAACTCTATTAATTTATTTTGGTAACCATTTGTGTTGCTTTCATTAGTCAACTGTTCAAAAAGTTCTTGGATAACCTCCATATCTATCAAATTTTGGGACTCTATTAGTTTGGTGTAGCAGTTCAAAACTTGGTTCCATTTTTTTAATCTTAGCGATATGATCATCAGATTTTGAATAATCTGACTGCTGTTTTTAGAAATTGTGCTGCTACCAGTTGTCAAAGAAACAGCTTTAGAAAATGCAGAATATGCTTGTTCATACATTGCAACTTCTACTAGGGCTGCACCAAGGTTTGACCAGCATTTTAGATTCGTTTCATCCATTTGCACACAAGTCTGAAATGCTTGCTTGGCCTTTTGCCATTGCTCTGTTTGAAGAGCTATGCAACCGTAAAGGTAAATGTTATCAAAAGATTGCCTTTGAATATTGCATTCTTCAAAATGTGCCATTGATTCTTGGGGATTTTTCAGTTTATAGTATGTGTACTTGGCCAGTGATATTTTAGCATTCAAGTATTTTCCTTTAGCCCAAGCTTCTTTCCAGTATTTAGGATCTTGCTTAATGTCACCGATAATGCTCATGGATCTATATTCATTTGGAAGTTCCGCTAATCTGGCCTCTAACAACAGTAATCCTTCATTTTCTTCTCCAACAGCACAATGACACAAAGCTAACTCATTCACCATGTGCAATCTTTTATAGATTTCCATTGCTGATTTGACAACCCCTAATTCCATATATTTTTCGGCAAGCTGGGATTGTAAAATCCAGGTTGGTCTTAAAGGCAACAGAAAAAAGAATTGACTGTCAAATTGAAAATTAGAGTCTTGTAAATCATTAATTAATTGTTCCATTTGTAATAACGCTCTCTCAATAGTCTTTGCTTTGCTAGTTTCAATCAAAGATCTTTCCCAGAGTGTGCATGTAAAAATCATTGAGTTACAATTGTCAATGTTGCTTGTTAATCTATCAATGATAGCCATTAACTCTTGCTCTACCAAAGGATCTTTGGCAGGAGAAGATATTTTAATAGCTTCTAGTCTTAGCAAAAACTGAATTTCATCAAAAAAGGTTAATTTTGGCTGATTGTTGAAATCTAACGCCGCAAGAGTTTGTGGAATTTCAGCTGACGTTGAAACAGTTTTTAAAAACTTGTTATTGTACTCCGGCAAAACAGATTGCTCTTCAACCGCATCGGGAGTTTCAAGTTTACTGTAGACCGGTCTGTTTAACAAAACATCGTGATTTAGTTTTAAATTCTCAACTAAAGAATTTTGATCTTTATGGAATAATTGGTCTTCAAGCAAAAGCTGCTCACTGTCACTTTCAGCTAAAATTATCAAATTGTTATGAAACTTAGTTTGGTATTTGGTTCTTTGAGTTTGACAACCTGTTAAGACATAATTCATTTTGCTTAACGCAGAATAACGATTCAAACAGTTAGCTGCATACAAGTGTTCGTTCTGCAGCAAAATCGACACTTTACAACTTTCTAAATAGTACAATTGCTGGATTTTAGCCTTAATTCTTGAATCATCTAACTCTTGCAGCAAAATGCTCATCAATTCCTCATCTCCTTTGAAAAAGCTCTGCAGGAGTTCCAATTCTTCGTTGTAATTCATCAAAACGTTTTGGTTAAAAAAAGACAAATGAATACAAATAATTCTGCAATACCAGTATACAATTATCAGCTGTTTGGAATCGTTGTTCTTTAAATTCTGTAAATCGCATTTGTTTTCCGCAATCAATGTTTTAATAGCTTGCTTTAGAGAGACAAATGATTCTGGTTCTTTCAAAAACGGATATGGCAGGTGGCCTCCAATAGATAATTCTTCCAACATTTCAGATGACAGCGAGACAGCTGTCTTATTTTCAATATTCGTATAGTTAGCCTCAATGAAATGTTGCAAGTCTTGGAGAATGCAGGACAATTCATCCGGGTTTTGCTTATTTTCTACAGCAGAACTGCTCTTTAGCAGTAAGCTGATATGATATGAAAAGTTAAAAGTTGACATATGTTATTGGTTAGTCCTGGCTATTTTAAGCTTCTGTTCAAGCAACAAACAAATGGTGAGCGATGAGATGATTTAGCTAATATTTGCTTACCAAAAGGGAAACTACAAAAACGCACAAAGATTCTGCCAGTAGACTGAACAAAACACGGCAAAAAAAGAAAAGACAAGAAATGCTACATATCACGTGCAGCATCTTGTTTGTCACGTGCTTTTTACGCGACGCAGCGTCCATGTCGGTCTCGCAGAAATTCACAACGCGTAAAGAAGGCTTAACGCGGTCTTGAGAATCTTCTCGACACAGAGGAAAAAACTCTCATTATCCCTTATTCTGTTAAGTGATCCATTTATCTAAAACTGCTCCAAATTACTAAGCACCAAAACTTAGTGTCTAACCAATAGAAGATAAACACAGCAAAAGATGGATTTTAATGATAGCTACTCGAACTCTTTTAATAACTCTCAGGGTGGGTTTTTAAACTCTGATCAACCACCAGCACAGGTGATTACCAAGAGAGTAACGAAACCAATATCAGTGGGGATGCTATCCTGGTGCAAGCATTACTCTTTATCAGAAAGCAACTTTGATGCAGAAGCTGGGGATGCTAACAAATTTTCTGATACCGTAATAAAATATGAAGATATGGAACTGAGCAATGTTGTGTTCAGTGGGTTCGTTAAAGATTTGAGCATTGAAGTTGGATTCAACACTTACAGAGTGGACGATGGAACAGGAACTTTTGATGTAAGAAAATACAAAGGGGACTATATTGCGGTATCTAATGATCAAGAGGACAATTATGATAACGAGGAGGCAGAAGAAGAACAGAATAAAGAAGACAGCATCGACAGTGCTTTTAAAAAGAAAGATCTGGTAAAAGCAAGCGGAGCGTTGAAATTGAATGGGAGAAACGTTATAATGAACTACTTGAAAATCAAGAAAATTGATTCTTATAATGAGCATCTGGAAAATCTATTAGAAGCCGCACAACAGTATGCTATTTCCAAATCTCTATTGAATGAATACGGTGGACCAAAGACAGGGGATAGCAGCACTAAAAAAGAAGACAAAAAGCTATTTTTGGACTCTTCTCAACCTGTCCACGAAAGAGTCACCCATTACATGAGAACTGTAAGAAACCAGTTTAGTGATGGTGAAGGTGTTCCAAAAAGACTAATTATGGAAAACCTTGGTCTTGATAGGGAAGCTTTTGAATCAGCAGTTGATCATCTTGCTGGGCAAGGTATTGTTTATGAAAGTTCTAATGAACATTTAGAATTGAGCATTTAAGTTTACACTTTGCTGGGTAAATACATATCTATATATACAAATAATCTTGAGTAGTTTCAAACTCACCATGCACATGTTATGTTGTCAGATTGTTTGCTAGACGTACGAATACAATCCTATAGCCAAAAGAAGACATTGTTTGTATGTGCCTCAGTTGTTTAGAGAGAGATGAACTACCTTGTCCATCATTAGTCCTAATAATAGTGGAATAAATATATGGTTTCTTTTGTACAACTAGAGTTTTTCGCCCGATTAGGAAATAATAGCAATTATTAAATACACTAAATACAGAGTCAAATATACAAAAGAAAAAGCCTTTCAAATAAAGAACTTAAAATTCCTCTTTAAGATGCTATTTAAAAATTTTAACTAGAAAGAGTTAAGTTCACCAACTACCTCCTTTGAAAACCGAAAGGCCCAAAACTTGAATTATAGATCAAGCCACACTGCTTCAAAATCCAGAATAGCATAAGCAAAGAATGAAAATAGCAGCAAAAATACTACTTTTGAGCACCTTTGCTCTTTTTGAACAAATAAGTGCCTTTGTTCATCCGGTGGAAATATTTGGAAAATTTTTTGTTGATTCTATTACCAGAAAACCTTTTTACTTGAAAGGGTTGGATTACCAGCCAGGAGGGGCAGCGGAAGTTAATTTGAAAGAAGATGTTTTATCAAACTCTACACAATGTATCAGAGACATAGTTCTTATGCAGGATTTAGGAGTCAACACTATTAGAGTTTATTCCGTCAATCCGGATTTGAATCACAATGTTTGCATGACATTGTTAGCAAAAGCAGGCATTTACCTAGTGCTAGACGTTAATTCACCATTGCCTAATCAGCATTTGAATAGATACGAACCCTGGAATACATATACTGCTGAATATCTTGAACATGTATTTAAAGTTGTTGACGTATTTTCCAAATACAACAATACTCTAGCTTTTTTTGCTGGAAATGAAGTAATAAATGATAAACGATCAGCTAGAAACTCACCACCGTATGTTAAACAATTGATAAGTGACATTAAACAATATATGATTAAGCATGCACCAAGAGTAGTTCCAGTTGGGTATTCTGCTGCTGACGATCTTCAATACAGAATTCCATTATCCAAATACTTGGAATGTGAGCATGAAGATTTTCCTAATGGGTCAGTTGATTTCTATGGAGTCAATACCTATCAATGGTGTGGAGACCAGAGTTTTGAATCTTCAGGCTATGATAAGTTGACTGATGCATACAAACAATACACAAAACCTGTTTTTTTTTCTGAATTTGGATGTAATGAAGTTACTCCAAGATTATTTAATGAGATTGAGACAATGTTTTCTCCTTTGATGTTCACAACATTCTCTGGAGGACTAGTGTATGAGTACAGTTTAGAACCAAATAACTACGGATTGGTAAAAATTAATGAACTAAAAAACTCCCTCACATTATTAAAAGACTTTAAAACTTTGAAAGAAATGTATTCAAAAGTAAAAATGCCAACAGCAGAAAATGTGTTTTTTGAATTGCAGCAACTTGAAAAAACAGGTCCTTTGAAGAAAAACAACCAAGTTTCACATTGTAATAGTGAGTATGAAAATATAGTCATTACAAAGAAACCACTGCCAGCAATGGGTAAAGAGTTTATTGAACATGGAGTAGATTTAAATCACGATCCAAAATTCGAGGACTTACAACAGAAGCAAATGCAATCTTCTGGCTATACTGTTTTTGATGTGGATGGGGAAAAAGAATATATAAGTGGCTCTGAAATGCAGTTGAGGGAGATCATCGATATATCAGAAATAACCCCACTGGAGCTAGAAAACATAGAAAGAACAAGACAAAAAAACAAAAGTATGTAACAAAACAAAAAAGGAGGAATGAAACCACAACACATTTAGAAAAACATTTTTTTCCAATTACTAACAAATGTTTTATTATTTTTCTTATAAAATTCAAATCTAGGTAGCGCAATAGATGTTAAAGCAAAACAGGTATTAATTATCTGCAGTTTAGCAGTATTGCTTCCATTAATTTTGATCACGAGAAACTGAACCTCCGCTTGATTCTAGAATATATAACTGCATTGAGATACAAAGGAGAAAGACAGCATTAGCTCTAGTACTATTGTTACTCCTCTACCGCCGAGTCCTTGATGGGCAGTTTTTTCCAATCCATGCATTGAATCATCTCGTTTACAGGACCACATATTTCTCATACATGTAAAACGGTTTGAACCCAATTCAAATGACCCTAGACCTCATATCTTGGCATTATTCACTTTTTTTTCCAGTAAGCAAGCTCTGTTCAGAAAGGCTTTCAGCCCCTCGGGATTGCAGGTTTTTAACCTTTTCTTTCAGGTCTTCAGGAATTTCACTGTCCTTCACTGCATTTATGTCATATGATATTTCAACACCCTTCTTTTTCAAGATGTCTTCTAAAGTTAGATTTTGAACGTCATCTTGGAAAATTTTCATGTGATCAGAAATCAAATGTCTGTTGGCGCATTTTGGACACTGGCAAAGCACTGACCCTTTGTAGTACCCGTGCTTGCTTATTTGATGAGACGATCTCTGGGAACACTTGTTACAGGTGAAGACAAGCAGGAGTTTATCGTTTTTGTTAATGGGCACCTGAAGAGAAGCTTTGGACGCTTGAAAGCGTTTGCTTACAAAACTCGTTAAATATCTTTTAAACATTTTAGCAGAAGATTTTAAAGCTGTTCTTTTAGGGCTCAGCAAGCTAAAGTGTATGGTCTGGCCGCCACTCATTGACTTCATTGCTGCGAACTACTCCGCTCCAGTGGCAGGCCGTTATATGCTCAGTCCAAATCCACACGCTTATATCCGACTTATCTACTTTCATCACGCGACTCCAATCAAATATATAATTGTCCTCCATTTTAAATTCGTCACACTTATGTCCGGCTTACATATCCTGCTTTTCCATCCATACGCCTACCAACAGGCGTTGTTGACAACAACAAATAGCGCCGTACCGCCTGCTATTGGCAAGTATTTTTTTATGCCGTTTCTGACGAAACAGGTGGTCATATTTGGTTACGCTTATTAGCTAAGGCATTTTGAGGTAAAGGATCTGTTCTTAGGGTAGAGAAGAGACCAGAAAGGATATATAAACGGCAAATAAAACATCCATTATAACAAGACTTTTTCTGCAAAACCTCAAAGAGAATCAAGGAATTTCGCTATGGAAAAATCAAAAACAACGGATACCAAAACGAAACTGATGGATTTCACACAGAAACTGAAAAGATCACTAAAGGAACTGAAGGAAAAGCAAGGGGAGTTGTCAGGTGGAGGATCAGAGTCAAAGGCCGTTACGGCTAAAGACGAGGATGATTTGCTTGGAAGGAAACATGCAGAAGGAGAGAGAAGCGTGGCGAAAGACGCCGAGGAGCAAGGAGACCCAATAGAGCTCGACAGGACATTTGCGAGTTCTGACGGGGAATATGAATCGCCAACCAAAAAACGTAAAGGTGTTTCAAGACTAGAGCAGGAAACTGAATTAGAGACTCAAGAGCTGAAAAAGTCACAATCAATCACCAGTGAGCAGTCTACCAGTGATGACGAGGAGAGCGACGTTTTGGGAGAAAGAATTGGACTAGCACAGCTGTCGTCAATCAAGACTAACAAAGAAACGACGCCGCTAGCCTTAGATTGTAGAGATGAATTTATCAAAAGATGTAGCTTTTTAGACTTAGATAAAAATGAGATGGAAAACGTCAAGCCAGTTGCTGAAATAATAGAAAACCAAACACTTCCCAAAAACCAAGGTGTATTGATAAAGCTGAATGAAATAAACAACCGGAACTTAAAGGTTGAAGCGAACAGCATGTTAAAACTCCACAAGGCAGAAGACGAAAATCTGAAAACACAACCGGAAAAAGAGATGGGGGCAGATTTATTGCTTTACTTGGCATCTTCCCCTTCAAGCTCACAAAAGAAATCAAAACATGTTAAAAACGACTCTGCCAACAACGGCTATTCTTTTCATATTCCTCCCTCCCAGTCTGTTGCTCTGAATAGATCCAAGAAATCTAACGATAGCACCCACAGCAGTAAAGTATCCATGAATAGCAGTGAAATCAACAAGTCAGCACCCTCAACAGTCCTTGATTACGACGGCAATACTATGCTGACAAGCCACTTGTCAAATAGCGCCAAAAATATTAACAACAATATTTCCCTACAGTACAATGGGACCAACGACAGAATGGAAAGCACGAATGACAATCATAACAAATACAAACTCTTATCAACACCTGTGTCAAAAAACAGAGATATATTTGGCCAAGACAGCTCAATTCTCAGGTATGCTACAATGTCGGGTGGAAGTGTGATCAATAGTGGGATCAACAGTCACTATAATGATATTCCAGATGTTGTTTTGCTCAACAGTAGAATAGATCTTTCTGAAAAAATCAGCCATTTGGATAATAGTAACAGCAAATCAAGAGTTATTGATGACGATATTTCGTTGAGAGGTCTGGATGAAACAAGCGATGAAGAGGGTGAAAATTTCAATAGTAAGGGCAGCAATGGCAAAAATAGCCTAACCGAAAAAGACAACGATTACGATGAAAAAAACAAGCTATTCAAAACACCCAATATCAGTAACTCTGGTGTCATATCACATATGCATAACTCCATGATTGATAATCTAGTGCTGAATAGCGTGTCTGATGCTATTCACTACAGCAGCAAAGAAGAGTCGCTCAACGGAAGCCAGTCCAGTTAGCACAGGAGCAGGATCATGTGAGTAGAGTCCAAACAAGCAATATTATGCACGTGACGGTCGCGTGCCTATTATTGCTTTTTTTGCGTCTTTAGCCAAATTGGTAAAACTCCCGGAACAATATCAACGAAACGTGGGTATTTTTTTCCTGATACTGAATAAACCCACAAACTTGTTCTATATATGAAGAACGTCGAAAGATAATGAGAGGTAAAAACTGGTCAATAAAAATAACAGTTAAACAACTGAACAACCAACCAAAACAGCCTATTTTTTATATTTCAAGCACAATATAAGCTGAAATAACCTATTTCACATTTAGTTTTTCCCAATTGTAATTGCTCTATTATCGTTATTTAGCACTAATAATAAAAAGAAACTGCTTAATATTGTTTGGAAAGTAGAATGATCACACTCAAAGTATAAGAAAAATAACAATCTTCAAGTATACCATACCATATCAAGCAACAAGCCCACACTGCAGATGTCATTTCAAGGTAGCAACAACTCCTCAAAGTATACGGAGAACCCATACTTTGGAACTTCACGAAACAATAAGATGAGCAGAAGATCTTCTATTGTTTCAAATGTTGTTTCTCATATTACCACAGAATCCAGTATTAACTCAGAAACTAGCACAAATGAGGAAGAAGATGAAGATAGTGACCATTCACATGAAGATGACGTTTGGTATCCAATGGAACCTTTGAGAACCAATATATCGATTGCTTCCAGTATTCCTGTAAACAACAACCCTAATCTTGAGTCTACAGGAAACAGTGCTAATGATCAGGTTTACAGTATAAACAATCAGTACAAATCAAGCAATTTCTTTGAGTTTGATACTTTGGAGGAATTTTCCTATGAAGAATGCATTGATCTGTACAATAGAAAAAATCCAACGAATCCTATATTTGATAGTAAACTAAAAGTTATGACGTCTACTGTGAGCAGTGGAAGCTCTAACAATAAAGTTACTTTTGGCCATCATCATAAAATTGAAGAAGATGAAGATGAAGAAAAAGAACCAACTTCATCCAATTCTTCTGTGCCAATTAAACACTGCACTAAAGATTTTTTAGAATCGGAAATATTGCCTTCAAACTATTCAGTTCCAAACAGATTTTCTTTATTTCATTTGCAAACAGATACAACCATTCACGCACCTATCCTTCCATCTCTATTGATAAGATCAGAATACAACAACTTTGCCGACCTAATGAAGAATGATTGGTGGCTTCACTCCACATCTCCTACAGATGAAGAATTGAAAAAGATTTGTAAGAATTTCAAAATCCATCCTTTAACTATTGAAGATATTAGGTTACAAGAAATCAGAGAAAAAGTTAATTTTTTCCCAAACTACTATTTCATTTCCTATCCTACATTCAAAAATTTGGAAATTATTCCTGTTTATATTATTGTTTTCCATAACGGTGCTGGAATCTTAACATTTCAATTTGGTGATGAGGAAGTGGCTCATTTTAAGACAGTAAGAAAGAGAGTTCGTCAATTGAGAGAGGTGTTGAGAGTTAATGCAGATTGGTTGTCTTATGCGATTATTGATGACATTACTGATTCATTCCAACCTGCAATTACCGACTTAGAGTTAGAAGCAGATGTTATTGAAGACTCTGTTTTCATCGCAAGAGATTTGAATTTCAAAGAAATGTTACAGAGAATTGGAGAATCCAGAAGAAAGACAATGACATTGATGAGATTACTTTCAGGTAAAAACGATGTTATCAAAATGTTCATGAAGAGATTCAACAACAAAAATGAGACATCGGACTACAGAACTGACATCAGTTTATACTTAGGTGATATTCAAGACCATATTTTGACAATGCACTCAAATTTGTTGTCTTACGAAAAGATTTTTTCAAGATCCCATAGCAACTATCTCGCACAGTTACAAGTGGAATCTTTTAATGCCAGCAACAGATCTTCGGAAATACTTTCCAGAGTCACACTGATTGGTACTATGTTGTTACCAATGAATGTTATTCCTTCTTTGTTTGGTATGAATG
The DNA here is from genome assembly GCA_019649515.1 of Hanseniaspora mollemarum. Lineage (NCBI taxonomy): Eukaryota > Fungi > Ascomycota > Saccharomycetes > Saccharomycodales > Saccharomycodaceae > Hanseniaspora > Hanseniaspora mollemarum. Next base: position 60,716 of record JABFEO010000013.1, on the reverse strand, counting down.
TTAAGATTCCTGGTTTGGGCCAGTCCAACTTTGGCTGGTTTGTGGGAATTGTTTTGTTTTTGGTACTGCTATGTGTTGTAACATTTATATTAAGTAGCATTTGGATGAAAAAAATCAAAGATCCTGATACACTAAATGAAATCAATGAAGATCAAAATACTTCTTGGTTCATTCTTCTGTTAAATTATTGGCCATTTAGTTATCTTAAAAAGAAGAGTTTGGCTGATGATTATAAATCTGAAATCAGCAGAGACGTTGAAGAAATCACTAGCAGATTACCTCCTTTACCTAAGTATCGAAGCAGATCTAATATCAGCGCCAATTATTAATGGCAAAAAGTAATTGATAGTAATAATAGAATAACATCACTTAAAAGGCTGAGGTTTTATAGTAGCAATAAAAAAATAAGCGTATATATTATGGTTTTTATACCACTTTTTGAGTTGTTTATTTATTTTTTTTATGTCTCTTTGTATCTCTAGTTTCTTCACGTTTTGCTTCTTCACTATCAAAGTTTAATGGATGCTTTTCTCTCCAACTTTTTAATCTTTTACCGTTCTTTAGCATTTTCTTTCTCTCTCTTTGAATTTCTTCTTTCTTTTTATAGTTTGTAAAGTTTCTGATTGGCATGAACTCGTTCAAGTTTTCATCTTCAGCTAGAAATATTTCTCTCAATTCCAAACCAAATGAATTTGGTGATACTTCCCTGTATTTGAAAGCTGTATCTTTATCTTGTTTTTTTGTTCTTCCTCTTTCTTCTGGAGCTTTGATATTGTCAATTATGCTCAATTTCTTAGATTCCAAGGTACTACCAATAATATTATCTAACTTAGCAGCATTTTTCTTTGCAAGATCTTTTTCCAGTTGTTTTTGCTTCTTCTTAGAGAGCTTCTTTGGCTGTTCAACGGCTTCTTCTTTTTCTTCCTCAAATTCTGTTTGTATGTCTAAGTTTTCTTGATCAACTTCTTCATTGTAGAAATCTTCGTTGAATAATTTATTCACTAGACCATCCCAATCATTCATATCAAATTCACCATTAATTAGCAAATCACTCAATTCAGCAACCATTTTATCTTCAATTTTCTTCCCGTATTCCTTCTCAATCGCTAGTATAATATCTTTCATTTGCTTGCTTACTTTGGTTACAGTTTTGCTGACTTCTTGTTCAATCTTATTTGATTCTTTATTCTGCTCGGTTTTTACTGCCAATCTCTTCTTTTGTCTGGTAGATAGCTGATCTCTTCTTAAAGTAGCTTGTTTTCTTGCATAAGAAACAACTTCAACAGAATTTGGATCTTCATATCTGAAGTTGTATGCATTTTCAAACTTCTCAGCAGCAGCATCAAAATCTTCATCGTCATCCTGAACAGGTTCTAGGTCTTTCATAGAGTCATTTTCATTGGAAATAACAATCTCTCCTCTTTCGTTTATAGTTTTTGGAATCCAGGCTTGTTTGCTCAAAAACTGTTCCAAAAATTCATCCTTTCTCTCTTCGTCTGAGTCTGATTCTTTCACAGAAGGTAAAACATCGTTGATAGATTTCACAAACGACTTCTTCTCCTTTTTGACCAGGAAATCTTCTTCATCGTCACTGATATTTTTATCACTGATTTCTGCGTTAATTTCATCCAGGATTTCCTTCTTTTGGTCATCCTGCTCCTCCTGATATGTTTTGAAAGGTTTTTCTTGATCTTCGTTTTGCTTCAACAGCAATTCTCTTTGGTAATCCTTCAAATAGAGTGGCTTGTCCACAACTTTTTTGTCAATCTTGAAATGTTCCTCCTTGAAAAACTCATTTTCCTTGTCCAACAATTTGTCAAGCTGATTGCTTTTTAATAAATCCAAAACATTGGTTATATCTTCGTTAACTTGATCATTAATCAAGTCCCCATGGTCATCTTCTTCTTCAGAAGTAGAAGGCTCTGTAGAGAGGTATTCTTCTTGTTTATCACCTTCTTCTTCGGCGTTCTTTTTATTTTTGTTGGATCTTCTTGCCATTGTGCGACGCGATTGGAATATGATGGTTTGGGCTTTGATACTGACTCTTGAAGTTGCTTATATAGTATTTGCTAAACAAAGAGAGCTAAACTAAAAGTGAAATTTTCAATTTGCTTTTGCTACAAAGGCAAATCAGGCTGTCCCAATCGGGGAATTGCAAAAAAAGCAATAACTATAATATAGATCACATGACTAAATATTAATCACATGACTAGCACAAGCTAGTGCCGCTTCTGTTGTCACCGTTTTCTCAGAATCCAAGCCAGATCGTCTGCTATTTCAACTCGGGAGTTGATTAACAAGAATTGGTTCCTAGAAACCAACGAACCACTGATTAGATCTGTTTTTCTACTAATGTCATCTTTATTAGGAATGAATGGAACTCCACACGCTGGCTCCTCGTCAAAACCGCTTGTCATTAAACTGTTGAATCATCCATTAATTAGAACATATGTAATCCCCTTAAATGCGACTACCAAAGCCAAGCTTCAATCAATTTCCGCCATTTTGCTGGCCATTTCGCTGCTTTTGATCATAGATAGCAGTATTTACTCTAAGACAAAGCTGCCAAGCGAAACCATTGGTGGCATGAGTGTCTGGGATTATATGAACTACGTTTTATGCGTGATTGGGTTTATTATTATCAGTGGAATTCCTAAGCGAGAATTACTGCTTAGTGCCAACCAAGACCCGGCAGATCCATATGGGGACTCTGGCAACTCCACCCAATTGAAATTTGTGCTGTTTTGTGGGTTCACTATACTAGGATTGGGCTGCTCAGGTGAAATAGTTCGGTTTTTAATCAACTATTTATTGAAAAACGATAGCGGAGTACCGTTAGAATGGGATATTCTTTGTGTGGGCTTCAATGCAATGTTCTCGTGTCTATTTGTGATGTTTAGTTGCATGATTTTGTGGCTGGGGCAGTCATTAGAAAGCGGTGACAGCGAAGAATACAGACTAACCTTGTGAGCGAGGGCCACTGTTTAACCACTGTTTACATCAACAAACTTAAACGTTACGCTGGACTGTTTTAATTGTGGATAGGAAGCATTTTACTACATATATTAAAAATTTAGTTACTTTAGATACATACTTGCTATTTATTATAAGAATTAATGAAACTGAAAATCACAACGAATTAAAGGATAATGTGAGTGTGTGATAAATGAAACAAATCACAAGTTTACTAAGGGCTCTGGCCTGTTAAAGCTTTAACCCTCTCCCCACCTAAAATGAGTTTGTCGTATTCAGTAAACACAAAAAGATCTTCTGGTAATTTCACACCCTCAATGCTCTCCACTTGTTTTAGTTCATTGAACCAATCTGAACACATTGCGTCAAGGCAACTTAATCTTTTATCAGGATCATAGCAGAGCAACCCCATGAGCAATTCAACCCCCTCATGGTCATCTTTCAACACTCTGAAAACACTCTCAAACCTCTCTTTAACATTTCCAGAAAAAAGTTTTTCTGAAAACAAAGGACCATCGTAACCAGGATTGGTCAAAAACACAAATCTTTTATCAGGAGGACCGAGCAGCTTAGAGATTTCTCTCAGCTGAAGAATAGGATCATTGCCTTGAAAAATTGTTTTTCCCAACAGCATTTCTCCTATCACACAGCCGATAGACCAGTTATCTATGTTTACAGCATACTGCGTCTTTCCCAGAATCAGCTCTGGCGCTCTGTAGAATCTAGAGCAAATATACGATATAGAAGGGTAGTTGTCCAGCTGTTTGGCGGAACCAAAATCACATATTTTTAACAGAAGTGATTGCGGGTCTATCAGCACATTGCTTGGTTTTATGTCTCTATGGCAGATGTTAGTATTATGCAAATAAGACATACCTTTCAACAGCTGGAATGAGTATGCTTTGATTGCAAACTTGCTAATTATTGTTTGCAACTTGTTATGCTTGCTAATTTCCTGCTGAAGTGTCTGCGGCAAACACTCCATACACAAATGCAAATACAGATTCTTTGAGTAGCCAGGAACACCTGAGTTTAGTCCATTGGGGTTGTTCTTGTCCTTTGTTAAAACATAATCAGTGAAATAGTAATACAGCTTGATGATATTGGGATGCGAAGTCACCTTCAAGATATCCAACTCTCTGGACTTGTATTCGGTCTGTGCCAGTACTCTTTTCACAGCAAACGGTCCCTCCCATTCAGTAGGATTAGTGCTTTCACCCTCAGACTGGTTCTTCTTAACATTTTCGTTATGTGCATCAATATTCACCATATAGGCTTTGGAAACAACCCCAAATGCTCCCTGGCCAAGTCTTTTATACTCTTTTATATAAAACTTGTTTATTTCCTGGGTAAAGTTGTTTGTTACTTGAGACGTTGTGTATTCTTGAACTTGTTGTTGGGAAGATGTACTCATTTTGTTATGTTGCTTAAACTGAGCTAAAAGTGGTTGGTAAAGAAGGAAACAAAGGTAAAGTGATAGTTCTGACCAGATAACGCAGCAAAAAAGGCCCCTGAAGTTGTTGATACAAAGCAAAGAATCAAACCTCTTGGTAACTCGTCTGACTTAAAACGGTCCAGTATGTTTCTGGTAGATAAGTTTAGGGTTTAAAACTTAACTGATGGTGGTTTTTAAGCAATAAAAAATCCCTGATACACAACTAAGATTTCAGTGTTGTTTACAAAAAGTCAAATGTTTAAAGATAAGCTTTTTTGGTTTGATTCCGCTTATTTATTGTTAGTTATGGGTCTTGTGATGTGTTTATTAAGGCCCTATAGGCTAATATTATGGGCGAAAAAAGGCTTCGACGAAGATTGAGCCTTGCTTTGTTTACTGTGTGCTGAACTGCGGAGATAGCAAATGTGCCTACCCGGCCGTATATGTAACTGGGTAGCCAGAGTGTACACAAACACATGATATGATCGGGTAACTTTTTTGGACATAGTGGCTGGTTGTGGGCGGGTAAATCAAGACACGCACTGAAAATTTTTCGCCTACTGCTTCTGAAGCGCTTCAGCTCTATATGGATGTTATTCACCTCAACTATCTCTCCAGTTCAAAAACAGCTACGAGACCAGTTCTCCATAGCCAAACTTTTATGAGTATTGAGGTTTATCGTTGTGCTTAGTACTTTTTAATTGATATTTTCCTTTCCACACACACAAGAATGTTGAGCTTCAAGCCGACCTGTGGTCACAATTCTCTACTTAAGTTTTTACAGGCACAACCTAAGAGACTACAATCTACTTCCTCCAGCTTTGGATCAGGCAGACTTCCAAACATCACTGCGCATGTCAATGACAAGAAATTTCAGCAAATCAATGGAGAAGAATTAAAAGACCAAATATTGAAAGAAGAAAAAGAGGCTAATGCCAATATGCATTTGGTCAAGTACGGAGTGTGCTTTTCCTTTACTAAGAACTCCACATTTGTTACCTTTTCTGAGCATTATGATAGACAAGCCCCAATTGAGAATGAACAAAACTTTGATTACCATGCTTTCATGAAGCAAAAAATCCATTTGACTCAAAAAATGAGATGGTCTGTCTCTGTTGGAGCTTTAGGGTTCAAGAACTCTGCCAAGCAGCAGTACGAAGCGAACTCTATTTTTGCTAGATTTGCCTTCAACAAACTAACAGACTACTTTCAAAATGGTGATCTAAGAAAACTGCAAAAAATGGGGATTGATGCCACTTCAGGAAACCTAACAAAAGCCAAGAAGGCAAACAGCCCTAGTAACGAGACGGATGAGAATGGAGAGAAGGAAGACGAAGAACAATTCGATAGCGTCGATTTTGGAAATAATGCTGGAAATACCACAAAAAGCCTGATAAACAAAAAAGCTCCATTGTACCTCACTTTCAAAGGAATGGGTCCAGGAAGATATCCTGTCCTTCAGACTTTAATGGGTCCCGAAGGTGTAGTTTTCAGAAAGTACATTGATGTCATTAACGATGGAACTGCAACTAAGCACGGTGGTCATAAAGGAAAATCTGTTAGAAGAATTTAATACTTTTTTTCAAAGTATCTGCAATAGATTTTTAAATTATCTTTTTATATATTCCTTAGGTTAAAGGATTTCACTAATATAAATCTGTAAATAAAATAAATAATGTGATTTGCTCATTAATTAAAGAAAAAAGAGTAACAAAATATTTCTGGGATGTTTTTTTTTTAGTTTTCTGCTCGGAGATTTTTTTTCAGCTTAAAAAATAATAGTTCGTTCTAAATAATAAAAAAGCACTTTTTTCTTGATATGAAAAAGTAACATCCTAGCACTGAAAAATATTTGGTTCTTGGTTAGGCAAACTAGTTTGTAACACAAAGGAGTAGTAAGCTGTAATAGGTCAAAAACATGATCAATTAATATTGAATAAAACAAAAAAAACAGTGTAAAACCCATCTGATTAGACCTATTCATATACATAATGGCCCCATCTGGTATGTAGTTATAATATCCATGTGATCGATTAATTAATATGTTCTGTAGACGACTTTAGAACTCTATGAGTGTAAAATAGAAGCAAATGAAAGCAAATCAACTCTCTATTAAAGATAAGAAAGTAACGACAAATGAAACATAAACATGAATTTTCATTGGTTTTGTGACAGATTAAATATCAAACAAGAGAAAGACCTGAACCATACGTGAAACAAAAACTATTTGAGCCTCCAGGAAAGATCTAGTAAGAAAAGTAAGCGCATTGAGAAGTGAAAACAACTGGCAAACATGCCTAAGAAACATTTTTAAACAGCAAATATGAGAATGTTTTCTAATACAAAAGTCGATATATGATTTCAAACTTAAAACCCGGCTACCATGAGAAGTTCTTGCATTATCACGCAGAGTTATAAAGCAATTTTACACCATTGAGAAAATTTAAAGTCAATCAGCATGCAAATTACCATTTCCATTAAAAATAAACCCGAACTTTTTTATTTTTACTAACAATTAACTTATTATACTTATAAAGTCCACTTAAAATTTTAAATAGCTCAAGCTTCTGCTGCTAAGAAAGCTGTCTCTAAAGGTACTAATGGTAAAAAGGCTTTGAAAGTTAGAAACTCCGCTACTTTCAGATTACCAAAGACCTTAAAGTTAGCCAGAAACCCAAAGTACTCTTCTAAGGTTGTTCCTCACTACAACAGATTAGACTCCTACAAGATCATTGAAAAGCCAATCACCTCTGAATCCTCTTTGAAGAAGGTTGAAGACGAAAACATTTTAGTTTTCCAAGTTTCCATGAAGTCTAACAAGAACCAAATCAAGCAAGCCGTCAAGGAATTATACAGCGTTGATGTTTTAAAAGTTAACACTTTGGTTAGACCAAACGGTACCAAGAAGGCTTATGTCAGATTAACTGCTGAGCATGATGCTTTAGAAATTGCTTCTGACATTGGTTACATTTAATCTACTATTATTAAATTTCATACAGACATAATAATTTTTTATTGGATTTTACAACTAAGAAACACCAATTTTTTGAGTTTATTTGTTAAATATGCTAAGTATTTAAATAACTATATATTATAATCAAAGCTATTTCAAAACCTTTAAAACTAAGAATCTTATAAGCATGGGAAGTCCCGTTTGAAGAGCAAGACAGATTCGACTGAAGGCTTTGACGTGATGTGACTGCGCTATATCACGTGTTGATTTTGGTTGTCAGCCACCTTTTTGTCCAGGCCACTAAACTCAAATTCAAGTAATGAAATGAAAGGAAGGGGATGTAAGAAAAGACACAAAACCCCCAACAACGATAATCTATAGCAAACGTATAGCAAATGAGCACTAAAAAAGACTTTTTGCTGCCTGACAACGAGAATTTGAACTCTGCTTCAACTCAGCCACCTCCTCCCTCATACAATGCTGCAACTGACGGCACGGGAAACGTCTTTATCCCGCAAGACTTCGTTGAAGACTATAACAGACCAATTGCGGAATGCAACATCTACATAAGAACCATTTTCACCAAGAAAGTTTTTAGCTTATTGACCTACCAACTTTGTGCTACATTTTTGACCCAGATATCCTTTTATACCAACTTTTTCCCTCGATGGATTCTGTTCAACCCCTTTGTTTATTGGACTTCGTTTGTGGGTTCTCTTCTAACAGTAATTGCCCTCAGTTTTGCAATAACACCTATTTTGAACCCGGATGGAGAAATAATGAATGAAGATGATTCTTTTGGTGGAAGATTTGGATGGATGATTTCGTACAACAAGCAGCTAGCTTTGCTTGGTCTTTTTACTGCCTTTGAATCCGTCTTGGTTTCCTTTATTACATTGGATTATGATCCAAGAGTTTTGTTAACAGCTGTATTTATTACACTTGTTATAGTTTTTACCGCATACGCATTTGCTTTCTACAAGGCAAAGCAATATGAGCAGAAAGAATTGCAAGGTGACATGTCTGCTATGCTAGAGGAAGAAGGGACAATGTCCATTGTGTACAGATTTATGTGGTGCTTTACCTCAGGTCTGTTTGCCTTTGGTTTTGTCTTAATGTTTTTACCTCATTCTTCCGTTGCTGAGCTAATTTTTTCATGGGTAGGTGCCGTAATTTTTACAGTATACTTGTTTATTGACATGTACATGGTGTTCAGAAAAGTGAGACCTAATGAAGAAATAAGATGCTGCATGATACTTTACACAGATATCATTAATCTTTTCTTAAACATTCTAAGAATTTTAAATCACCGTAGAAACAGCTAGAAACACGTACTTAAAACATGCTGATACGCACTGAGAGCAAGTCCAAGCCCCACAAAGGTGTCTATATACTACAACCAGCTATGTTTTTTTTACTTTCAAGTCGGATTAAAGGCTTCCAAGAGAAGCAAAAACAAATATATAAGCAAGCAAAAACAAGTATATAAGCAAGCAAATAGATAATTAAGCACTCAATATCGCTACGCACCCACATATCAGTAAGCTAATGAATATGTGTTAACGTTTCACCATAGAAAACGTGATATGTAGTTCTGTCTTTGTATGTAAATGAGTCGCTATATGTATAATATATGCATATTTTTCGCAGAAAAAGAAATAACTGAACAAATTGTTATAAAAGTTTCACTTTGAAAAGTTTTCCTCAGCAAACAGACCAAGAACAAGAAGAAGTTTAAAGTCGGCAACGCAGATTTTGAACAAGCCAGTTAGCGCATTTTAAGCAAGTCATTTACACCATTAAAACTATAGCGATTTGCAGTTTAAAATGCCAGAAATATTAGGAGAACCGCCTGCTAAAAAAATTAAAGCAGATCTTTGTGAATTTGTCAACATTAAAAATCATAAGCAATGTAAGTCATTGAAATCCACACAATCGAAGCAGTTTTGTACCAATCACATTCTTTACTATAAAAAACTGGAAGGAAGAAAGAAACATAACAATTTCGAAAAAGTTGATCCGCTTCTGGGCAAAAGAATTCCATGTCCTTTAGATAAAAATCACTCTTGCTGGGAAAAGGAATTATCAAAGCATTTGGAAAAGTGCACAAAGGGAAAAACGCAATCAATGAACGATAAGGAAGATTGGTTTCAAGTGGACATCAACAAAGGAGAAGTAAAATACGACGACAACAATGAAAGCGAAGAAATGATAATCAAAACCATAAACGTTATCCGAGAATTGGAATTTGATGAGATTGAAAAGCAAGTTCTAAAAGATGAGGTCATCCAACTTGAAAGAGTCACCAATCTTGTGGGAGGTCAATTAAAGCATGCTACTCAGCAATCTTCTTTAGTAAGCCACATGAAAAATGTACTCTTGCCTGTAAAGCAAGATGAGAAATACACAATATGTGAATTTGGATGTGGAAGAGCAGAACTTTCACGATACTCAGCGCTAAGCCTTTTAAAAGACTCCCAGGCACCAAATAAAATTATTCTTATAGACCGAGGTACCAACAGAATGAAGTTTGATAAGAATATTCGTGAGGAGTGTGAAAACACTACAGTTGAAAGATACAAATGCGATATCAAGGACATAAACTTTCCAGTCATGCTTAAAGAAAGCGCAGGCTCAAAAGTGTTGAGCATATCAAAGCATCTGTGTGGTGCGGCTACAGATTTGACTCTCAGATGCTTGAATAAATCCTCAAAAATGAAGGACGAGTATGCAGCTGTAATTGCCATGTGTTGCAGACATATCTGTAATAGCCAAGACTACATTAACCCTGAATTTATAAAAACCATACTAGCTAACAGTAGCAGAAAAGGCAATTTGAGCTTTGAGCAGTTTTTCAAATGCTTAACCAAAATATGTTCCTATGCTACCTGCAGTATAAAAAACGAGGTCAATGACGAGGAACGCAATCATTTCACCAAACTAAGCAGTAAAGAAAGAGAACAATTGGGGTTTGTAGCAAGAAGAGTCTTGGACGAAGGAAGAATACAATGGTGCAGAGAGAATTGGAACGAAAAAAGCAGGCTTCTACAATACACAGACCTGGATACCACTCTGGAAAATGTGGTTCTCATCGTTCCTTTTGCATAATATATATGTGTACAAACGACTTGTTGCTTTTTGAAGACGATCCTTGCTGCTACCCACCACAACAGTAATCGGATAGTGTGTTTATCACGTGACAAGTAATGGGTGTCATGTGACGTGCGCTGCCAACCGCAGCGGTACATAAAAAAGCAACAACTGAAAAGAGGTCTTGCACAACAGCCAGAAACGTTGCAAAGAAACCAATGGATTTTAGTTGATTATTCATCAAATAAGGGCTTAAATATTTCTCTAAATAAGCAGGTTTTTGTCTATCTTAACACATAAACGGGTTTCTTCTTTGTTTTTTTTTTTTTTCAAATAATAGCATGGAACAAGCACTCTCTCTTAAGCAACGAAAAAGATTGCAGAGGCAACAAAAGGCACAGTCACTTTTAGTAGACACTGTTTCTTACGAGCATTCGCAAGCTTACAAATCAGGTTTTAAGAATTTGTCAGATACATATATCAACAGCGAACCTTCACCAATTTCAGCTGTAAGAACCACACCTAAAATAACTTTGCCCAAAAGACAATTATCACAAAACAGAAACTCGATTTTATCTCTCTCACCAGCTTATAAGCAGCGATCAAAATCGGCTAAAGCATCTGGAATAGATGTGCCAAATTCAGAAAATAATTTGAAAACCAGTTTTTCTTACAACAATTCCCGTAATATTTCACCAGAGATTGAAAGCAAAGCTGATAATATAAAAATTTTACTTTTAGGTGACACAAATGTAGGAAAAACAGCTATAATATTGAAGTACTGTAACGAGCTAAAACTAACAAAAATTCCACATACCAAAGAAACTTATTTAAAGAAAACGGAGGATAAATTATTTGGGGATAATAGTGAAAGACCGACATTGGATCTACATATTGAAACATCGAAAGATATTAGATATTCGCAAATGCTTCAATCCACTGACCGAGGTTCAGTGGCACATAAAGCCTTGTCAACGTCTTCTTCTATAAGAACATTACAGCATCGAAAAGAAAAGGCTTATTCGTTGTCTGATTACGAAAAACTGCAGGAAGACAAAGAGCTTCCCATTCAAGAAGAAGATGACGTTGATGATTATGAAATATCTACAGGCTCCACGATTGGGATAGATATTAAAACTCAGTTGATTAATCTAGACAACAGGTTTTTTAAAGTTATTTTGTGGGATACGGCAGGTCAAGAGAGATTCAGACAAGCCTTAAATCCTTTAATGTACAAAAAAACCCAGGGACTGGTGCTAGTTTATGACATTACATCTCTGAAATCTTTCAACTCACTGAGTGAATATTGGATCTTGGAGTGGCTAAAATATAACAATCCACAAAGCTCTAATGATAAAAATAGAAGAAAGGGAAGGGTGTATTTGCTAGGAAACAAAACAGATCTTTACAAAAACCGGGAGGTTACGCACGAACATGTACTGAAATTTATGTTTAAGCTAGAAGCAGATTACGGCAACATGCTGTCCATAGGAGGTAATTTTGAGGTTAGCTGTAAATTACTTGCAAAAAGCAGCAGCGGTGGTGTGGAGATAGCATTTGAAAGAATAATTCAAGATTTAGTCAGCAGAGGATGCTATGACAGTGCGTCTAGCGACTATGCAAGTGACAACGAGGAAGAAAACACGCATTCCGCCGCTACTGGGGATACTAATAATACTTCTTCTGTAATTGATTTATCAAAATCCAAAGCTCCAAACAGCGGCAATGATTCTGAACAATTAGGATTTTGTTGTTTTTAAGCTATATATCTTTTGTAACATTTTTAAATATTCAGGACTTTTTGCTCTTTATTCTTGTTTTTTTCCTATTTCGTATTGATTAAAAGCTGGTACCTTAAGTCCGATTTGCCACTTGGCTTATGAAAAAGCAATTTTGCAGGGAACGAAAAACTCGACGATCTTTTAAAAACAATCCAAAATATGAAGACTGGCACAACTAAAGAAGCTCTAACAACCAAGAACTTGAGCATTTATTAGTGTTATTTTTACCTATCTTTGTGTTCTACAATATTTTTATTCAAAAAGCTTCATCTTCAGACAGTATTATTTTTTACAATCAAGTGGCGTGTGTTTTACTCTAATAGATAAAAGAAAACCCACCTCATACAACATAAATCAACTGTTAAGAAAGTCAAAATAACGACCATCTTTAAACACAAACAGATAATCTGAACCTTTCTAAAAGTATTTTAGTTTTTTTCAATCATTTAACATATACAAACTTAACTGCTACTAGCTTTTGTATCTTGTTTAATATAAAAGTAAATATTAATAGAAAATATAAAAACTTTTCTTTTACATTCTAAAAGTTAAATCTTTTGCATTTTAAAAGCTAATTAATTTGTTTTTATTTCTGCTTTTTTCCGCTACTATAGGCTTATAAATTATATTCTCTAATATACTTTTTATAATTATATAAACTTCGCCCAAAATGAGTTTCTCAGATGATGAAGATTTTGATGATATCTATGGTGATTCACCAAAGGTAGAGCAAAAGAAAGAAGTTGCACAACCTACACTTGAAACAGCTAAGCCAGTCGCAGTCATAGAGAAATCTGAGGTTGTTGCTGAAGAACCAGCTGCTGTTGAAAAGCATGATCTGCCAGTCTCTAAACAATATGCTGAGCCAATATCATCTACTACTGGTAACCCAGTCTCTGCTGCGGACCAGGCTGTTGTTGCTGCTTTATCAGCTTCGTTGGATAACAGAAACAACAATGAGATGCCAGCAGAATATCCAGCGCAAGCTGTAATTTCCACCAACAGTGACAGTAACACTCCTGTCACCGCTGGCTCAATGAAAGCCGATTTGTCTGCTGAAATAACCAAAATGTTTGTTGGAGGTTTGAATTGGGACACTTCAGAAGATGATTTGAAAGCCTACTTTACCAAATACGGTCCTGTTGTGTCCGTTCAGATTAGAAAAGACAGAGAAGGAAAATCCAAAGGTTATGGGTTTGTTGATTTTGAGAAAGCTTCTTCTATCGCTGAGGTTTTAGCAACAAGACATATTCTAGATGGTAAGGTTATTGACCCAAAAAGAGCTATTCCAAAGACTGAACAGGACAAAATTGGAAAGATTTTTGTGGGAGGTTTGCATCCAGAAATAAAGCCAAAGGCCTTTGAGGAGTTCTTTTCCAAATACGGTAACATCATTGATGCTCAATTGATGATCAACAAAAACACAGGTATGTGTAGAGGTTTTGGTTTCATCACTTACGATACTCCACAAGCTATTGAACCCTTAGTTGCAGCTAAGTTCATTGATTTTAACGGTAAAAAGATTGAAATTAAAAGAGCTGAACAAAAAGCTTCTCTAGCCACCCCAGCCAGGGGAAGACCGCAATTCAACGATCAGGGTACGCCATCGCAACTTGCTGGAATGCAAAATAACATGGGTATGCCAATGGATCCACAGCAAATGCAGCAGTACTGGGCTATGATGCAAGAAAACTACAGACAGATGGCTGAACAACAAGGAGTCGATGTATCTCAGATAATGCAACAGGGCCAACAGCAAATGTACATGATGATGAACATGATGAACAACAACAATACCTTGAACAACGGGCTTCAAGACACCCAGATGATGATGCAGCAGGGTCAGCCACCACAAAACTTCGATGATGATAACAGTGGTATTCCTGTAATAGGGGATCAGCAGCAAGGCAATGATGAATCAAATTACGGATTTAATGATGGTAACAGATTCAACAACGGTAGATCTAACTTCAGAGGTGGTAGAGGCGGTGGTTTCAGAGGTGGTAGAGGCGGCGGCTTCAGAGGTGGTAGAGGCGGTGGTTTTAGAGGTAACAGTTTTAGAGGTGGAAGAAACGGTCCAAGAGAATATCATCCATACAGAAACTAGTTTCAAGATTAGATTAACTATAAATATATAAACCACACAAATATAACCAAACATTTCTGAAGACTAGATTAATAAAAGATTAAAAAAAAAAGTTACTAAAAAGACTTGTTATAATAGATCCTAATAATAATTGTTTTTTTTGATTGTTTATAGTAAGATATAAAAAATATATATAATAAATTCCTTAAATGCACACTTATTCGTCATCTTCAAATAATTGAGAGGCAATTCTATCCAAATCTCTGAAACCATCTTCAGAAATTCTTCTACCACCCTTTGGAGACTTTTCAACGACACCAATCTTTTCTAAAGCTTGTAAAACTCTTCTGTTAACAGAACCAGAAGCGTCAACGTGCTTGTTTGGTCTGAAACCTCTGTTCTTGGCACCACCGTACAACTTGTTCAAAGCACCAACACCAACGTGGTTTCTCAAGTAGATGTGTCTGGCAACGGAAGCAGCTCTCATGTAGAACCATCCTTCGGCATCTTGAGGTGGCATTTCGTTACCGGCAGAAGTCTTGACAATATCAACGTAGTGAGGAACTTCTAACTTACCTTGCTTTTGCAAGAAAGTGGCGTAAGCGTTAATGAAATCTTGAGCTGGAACGTTTCTATATGAAAATAGTAAGGATAAATTAGTTAATAATTAAAAAATAAAAATATTTTTTTAATTAAAAAAATAATACTTGTTAGTAAAAAAAAAATTCTAAGTTCTTTGATATATTAATGTGAGATTGATTAAACTGTTTCATTTTTTTTAAACTTCTGAGTGAAGATAAAGCAAAGAAAACCGATTAAATCCTTCAAAGACAAATAAAATGGAGACTGCGTGCTAGTATTAATTTTTCAACAGCAATACTACAGCATGGACAGTCCCACTTAGCATAAGATTAAATATAAAAAAATAAAAGTGAGTCCTTATTTAAGTTATTCAAAAACATTTAAACAAAAGAAACGTTTTATCAATTCACAAATATCTAAACTTTAATCCATATATTCATGTAAGAAGCAGAACACTTCATAGAGCTACATACCTAACGGAATAACCTGGCATTGCTTAATATGATTGATCTGGTTTCTTTGTTATGTTCTTTCTACTATTCTAATTACAATTTTTCAGATTTATGGAGTTTAAGAGCTAAAAAATAACCTGTGTTTTAATTGCGCTTTATTTTGGCG
Organism: Hanseniaspora mollemarum; assembly: GCA_019649515.1. Taxonomy (NCBI): domain Eukaryota; kingdom Fungi; phylum Ascomycota; class Saccharomycetes; order Saccharomycodales; family Saccharomycodaceae; genus Hanseniaspora; species Hanseniaspora mollemarum. The sequence continues at coordinate 45,198 of JABFEO010000013.1, read as the reverse complement.
CGAGAGCAATTCGGTTTGTAAATGTCTGTTTCATATTTTTTTTCTGTGTGTTTTTTTTTTTTAATCTTCAATTTTAGGCCACCGTTTTTAAAATTATATATAGATAAATGTCGGTCTATAAAAAGACCAGAAAAAAATGTAACAAAAAAATTGAATAATGTAAGCAGGGTCGTCTGATATGCAAATTTTACGACCCATGGAATGCTCTAAAGGTCCAGCTTATATTGGCTTCCAATATGAACTAAATCTGTAACACAAAAATAAAGCAGCAATTGTTGTTCTAAAGGGACCCTATGTAATGAATTATTATTTTTATTCTTGTACATTATTCAAGATCTTATATAGCTACATAGTTGTAATATATATGGCTTTATAATGCGGCAAGGCAAAATAACAAAAGTATTTTTAAAAGTAAAAAGTCTAAGAAAGTGAACAAATGTATCTATATAATTTGACACTTCTTCAACAAAAACAGTTTAGATTTATAATGCAAGGAACAAAATATGAATAAATTTTCCAAAATTTTGATTAGACCTTGAAACCTCTGGAGTGTCTCTTACCTCTAGCTCTTTCGAATTTTCTACCCTTGGATTGGATTCTTGGAGCTTTGTTCTTGTGTGGACCCATACCGAAGTGTCTAACAGCTTCTCTGGAGTTTCTTGGACCTCTGACAATCAAAGTGTTTTGACCTTTTGGAGCTCTTAAAGCTAATTGATCGAAAGTGATGACTTCACCACCGTTCTTCAAAATTTTAGCTCTGGCACCAGCGGTGAATCTCAAAGCAGCGACGGTAGTCTTTGGGAAGTCAAAAATTCTATCGTCATCAGTGACAGTACCAACAACAACAATAGTCTTGTGAGAAGCACCTTCTTGCTTTAAAGCCTTGGCAATTCTGGAAACAGATACAGGTGGTCTGTTGATCTTAGACAAGAATAAAGCTCTCAAGATAACCTTGTTGAATGGAGCATCAGTTCTTCCTATTTTTAAATAATATTTCTTTGATAAAATAATGATTTGTTAGTAAAACTACATTTAGTTCTCCTTATTTAAAAAAAGAACTGAAAGAGTATCGTTTAATAAAATGATAATGTTTAATAAAATGAAATAAATTCTCAAAGCTGATTTCAAATATATGTATAAATACACAGCAAACTGTTACTTCAGAAAAATGAACTTTTTCAATTAAACATACCACTTTATCTGATTTATATTATAAACTGTGAGTGCTCGTCTGACCACTCCAAATCATTTATAACATAAATCAAATAAATGATAAATTCTAAGAAATAAACCAAATTAATTTGATTGTTCGTCTAAAGAAAAGAATAACCATATACTACACATATAAAAAGAAAAAATATTCTGCTCAAGGTTGATATAATTTGCAAGGCCACCTGGGGCCGCACACTGACTTTTTATAAAAAAGTAGTATACTCGCAGAAGTTCAAACTTGCTCATTAAAACAGGAAAACTTTAAAAAAGTTAACAACTGATCAAGTCCATCTGGGAGAAATTACCTCTCATTGTGTTTGATCATTCCATTTGTCAATACAAGCAAGTTATCCTTTTTATACATGAATGTGATAATAATTGTTATTTGTTAGACCCTCATAAGCAAAATATAATTTCAAACATAAAAAAAGCAATTTAGAACATTTTCAAGAAGAAACAGATTTCATTTTTTTAAAAAAAACTATTCAATTCTTAGAAAATCAATAATAAATCAAAAGTTTTGGTTGTTGAATTATGATTTTTCCTCTTACTTCTTTCCGTACATACTAGCTAAAAAGGAGTATAATTTAACTAACATCTTTAAGTAGACATTGTCAGACTTTGGAGCGGCTCTGTGACCAGATCTTTGATGTTGCTTGGAAGTGTGATCGATACCCATGTTAAATTCTTATTTGGCTGTGGTTACTTTCTTCTTCTTTTTTATTTTCTGATTAATTCTTTCACAAATTTCAAACTAGTCTTTGTTCCCATTATTAAGTGTACTAAGCTGATTAAGGTTTTAAGCGCTTTTTTTTTGTGAATGCAGCAAAACATTTTTTTGAAAGTTTGAAAAAGTTTAAAAAAATTAGTGAGAAAAAAATACAGTTCAGCCTATATCATTGTCTCGACCTAATTTTTAAAAAAAGTGTAACAAAAAATGTAATAAAAAAATATGAATTAAAAAGCTTTTAATCAAATGAAGATTATTTAGATGCTGTAATAGCAATGCGTTGTTTATATAATATACATGACAATCCTAGACAAAATCCTTTAACTTCTGTTTGTTTTTTTTTTTTCAATTTTTCTTATGAAAGGAACTAGTGCTGATATAACAGCTGCTATAGGAAGTATATAATTGACACTCTTAATAGCTGTAGCAAGTTGTTGTCTTAGTTGGTGCGATAAAAAATAGAACATTGGGAAATACAAAAGTGACTCAACCATGTATAAAATTGAAAATCTCTTAGGAAAATCTTGCTTTTTAGATACATTAGAGATACAAATTGCTGTGATACTAAAAATTCCATTGAATATAAATCCTTGGATCACTAATATTATTATTAATATAGCACCTGCTTGAAACAAATGAGGTATCCACAAGAAGACTGTTACTAGAATGGATATTGTTAAAACAATGCTTTGTAAAATATTTGCATCAACAATAGAGTCAGCTAATACTCCCAAAACTAACCTTCCTAAAACACCTGAAGACTGCATTACAGCATAATATTTTTTAATATCTGTTTCTTTAAGATTTGAAAGTCCTAAAATTGTTGCAACTTTGAGTTGAATAAAGCTGATGCAAATCTCAGTTATAGAAGAAGATAGAATAACCATAACAAAAGATATTTGATTAATTCCATAGAGAGTAAAAAAATTTATTACTCTCGTTTTCATTAATTTCAAATTTAAACTTCGTTTGGTGGCATCTGCAACTTGCATATTCTCTTCAAGAAGCTTTCGTTCTTTTTTCAAAAGCTGTTGTAGCATTAAATATTTATCATTATCTTTAGAAAAAAATACTGCCATAGTAAGAAAATATGAACAGAACATTAGTAGAAAAAAGCAAGCATTGGAGATATCTTTTTTGTTTGCTATTAAATTGAAAATGTATGGTATTATTATAGCACCAATACCACCGCCTACGGTTACCAAGCTTTGAGCTTTTCCTAAATGATTATTAAACCACGTTCCAGCTGAATACATTGCAGGGCCAGCTAAAATGCTTGTTCCCAAAGCCATAAGCCCCGCTATTGCAGCAAACAGGCCTACTGTTTCATACCATTCAAAATACAATACAACTAAACCAGTAAAAAATATTAATGCTCCTATGGGAATAGATTCAGCAGATATGATGTTGAACTTATTAAAAATAGATTCACAAAAAGGCATTAATGCAAACGAAAAGGTAAAATACAAGACAAAAACTAAGTCTAAGGTTTTTGAATCGTGATATTTTCCTAAGAGCTGTTGCAATGCGCCTAAACATCCATTCATGGTTCCAAATATCACAAAAGTAATACAAAAACTACCCCACAAACTGCCGACTGATGATAAACTATGAAAATCAGGGTAAATGTTGTTTAAGTGGGCTTTCCAGGTTTCTACATCTTCTAAAGTCAAATTTTCAATATTTTTAAAAATGTTCCTGGAGTCAATTCTCTTATCTAAGAAATCTTCAATTAAAATTTTTTTAACATCATTCAAGTCTTGAGATTCAGTTTTAGGTAAAAGTAAAAGATGATTATCTTCTAATTTAATATCATCATTGCTAAAAGCTTTTGTTACTTTAGAAATCACCTCGATGCTACTTTCAATATTTTTATTAGAGCACATTGATAGGTCTGAATGCGTATCAGTAGTTGAAATTGGAGCTTCTTTTTCTTTTTGGGACATATTTTCAACAAGAATCGGTATATTCTACGAGTTTTTCAGGTATTCTTTTTAAAGATTGGTGACTTTGTAGCATCATTTCTTTGCAGTTATATATACCATAATTAATCATCAAAATACATCACTTGCCCTGGAAATTATAACAGTGTCCAGTACACCTTTTATTTTGCTGTATGAAAAACTCTCTATGCGCATCGGTTTCATTGATTAAAAAACAAACTAACAAAAAAATTATATAGAAAAAAAAGTAACATATATCTTAAACTTTTTTTATTATTGGAACGCAAAAATATTGCGTTCTTATCATTGAACCGAAGGGGTCGCGTGACTTCTTCTAGCGCATATCTTCACCTTTGTTGAAAACTGTTAATGCTACTACTGGAAATACCACAAGAAAAATAATATGAAGATTCAAAGAGTTAAATGAAGTAATAGAAAGGAGCTTATTGTGCTCTGCATATAATGGTAATCGGGAAACCAGTGAATTGATGCTAAAGTTTACAGTAGGCCTCGCTCAGTCACAGCAATACTTTTCAACAAACTAAGGACAGCGTAGCAAAAATCTATTATTGAAAATGGTTTATTGTCTTGGGTCAGTAGCTGACTCTGAAAACTAGCCTTTCTAAAAGAACTTTGACTTCAGGCATAAGAATGCCTGAGAGATGACGGCTGATCGCGTGACCCTCTCGGCTGGTCTTTAGGTTAGACAATTTCCCCCGACGGACCCTAAAAACGTAGTTTGAAATATTTTCATAAGTACCCTAAAAATCATATTTTCAAGTTTTCTTCATTTACCTAGAGAGAAACCAATTATCTACTTAAAAACCAGCCCCCAAAATGTTGAATACTTTCAGAACCTCCACCCAATTTATTGCTAAAAGATCTTTTAAGGTTGGTGATAAACTATTGCCAACCGTACCAGCTTTATCCAATGGTATTTTTGAAGACTCTCCTGGTACTTCAATTAACATTGGTGACGAAATAGCGAAGGTTGGTGGTAAGACTATTATTATCCAACTACCAGGAGCTTTTTCTCCAGCTTGCACACAGACTCATGTTCCAGGCTACATCTCCAAATTAAAAGAATTCAAAAAGAAAGGTGTAGACCAAATTTTGATCACATCAGTTAATGATCCATTTGTTACAAAAGCTTGGAAAGATTTGCAATTAAAGCTTAACCCAAAAACTGAAGCCATCCCTGTTAGAATTTTTAGTGATTCTAAAGGAGAATTTGCTAAGTTTGGTGACTTATTGTTTGATGGTTCAGTCAAATTCTTTGGTAACTTGAGAGGGTCCAGAGCTGCTTTGTTGGTGGACAATAAAGGGACTGTGTTGAAGACTTTTGATGAGCCTGATAAGGCAGGAGTTTCTGAAACTTCGGCTGAAAATGTTCTCAAGAATATTTAGATCATTATAACCTACTATTATGTACATATTATGCCTGAAAAAGAAACATTCAAATCTACAACTGCTTGAACCCACCCTATATATTTTTGCAGCTTCCAAAATCTTTGAGAACCGAAAACCCCCAGATCAAAGGAGCAGCAGCAGCCATATTCCGCATATAGTCTTCATTGGTAGAGTGAACTGGGCCACAGCGCTTGCCTTTTATTTTCTTTATCTTACTATTATCTATAAGGAGCTTATGCCGGACATTAAAATCCGAGACTACTTTATCAGGATGTGGCTACAAAGTACTTGCCAGAAGAAGCGGATCACGTGAGTTGTTTTGGTAACAATGCGGTTATGTGTGGTATCAAGGCAGAATACAGGAAGTTAAATAGCGAAATTAACTAGGAGAAGCAACAATGTGGTTTATTAAATATGAATTCGGGTAGTAATAATATTTTAAATTATCTTTAATGGTCATTTTTCAGGAAAAGCACCTACTTGGTAGAAAAAAAAACAAGAGTCTTATGTAGAGATGTGACTCAGATACTGCGTAGAATGAATATAATTGGTGGAAGTTAATTTCCTCGTATGAAAATTCCATAGCAATATTAAAAATGAAAAATTCACATTAAATAGAGAAGAGATAGAAAGCACCTTCGTCTTTGCTATGTATATATATATTGCTAAAACCAAGGTTTAGGAACGCTTTCTGTGATAAAATCTCAAAACCAATTCAGTGATATTGCTACATTGCATTATACATCTCTAATGTCAGTCGTTACAGTAACTAAATCTATTCCTAGACTTATACCCCAAGAATCCACTATTGATCTTACTTTAGGGGAAGCTTCCATCGTTAATAATGAGCAGACAACGCTTGAAAATCAGAAATCACTCGTATCAGCAATCATAGACAAACATGTGGCAAATGAAATTCTCGGCTACGACCCAGAAAACTACCCCGGGGATACTAATGATTTCAAAAGTTGGCTGGCAGTGATAGGTTGTTTTTTTGGTCTTCTGCCAGTTTTTGGGTTCATAAACTCTTTGGGTTCCATTGAAGCCTATATTTCGAAGAATCAACTGAAAAATGTTGAATCAGCAACTATTTCCTGGATTTTCTCCTTGTATCTGGCTATATCCTTTGTTTCAACCATTTTAACAGGCGCTTATTTTGACCGAAATGGAGGACGGAAACCTATGATTGTTGGAACATGTTTATACTTTGCAGGGATGTTTGGTATGGCAAACTGCACGGAATTGTACCAATTTATTATCTCCTTTTCAATTATTTCTGGTTTAGGCTGTGGTATTTGCACAACTCCTCTGGTATCCATCGTTAACACACATTTCTATGTCAAGCGACCATTGGCGAACTCCATCAACACTTTAGGGGGATCACTAGGAGGTTTGATCTTTCCTGTCACTCTAAAAAAGCTGTATTCAGAAGTTGGATTTGTTTGGGCTGTAAGAACTGTGTCTTTGTTCTGTTTATTTTGCTTATTAATAGCTACCTATTTGTCAAAAGAAAACAAAAAATCCAGCACCTATGTAAAGCAAAACTTTAAAAGCAAGAAAGAGTTGTTTAAGTGGTATTTGTCGACTTGTTTCAACATCAAATATCTGAAAGATTGGAAATTTTTATTTGCTGGTTTAGGTCTATCATTTACTGAAGTTAGTTTAACGGTTTCGGCGACCTTCTTCACGTCATATTCTATATTTGTGGGCAATTCTGAAAATTCTGCTTATTTAATGTCCACAATTATTAATGCGGTAGGGATTATAGCACGGCTATCTCAGGGTTTTGCTGCTCAGAGATATGGTACCTATAATGTGATCATACTCTGTGCTTTCACTTGTATAATCTGGAACTTTGTACTTTGGCTAGGATTTGGATCCAATAGTAAAATTTTATGGGCGTATGTAATATTATATGGCTTTAGCAGCTCATCTATATTTTCATTAACTCCTGTTTGTGTATCCAAAATATGTACAACTTCAGAGTTTGGAAGAAAATACTCGACTGCATACATGATGCAAGCAGTTTTCACGCTTCCTGTATTTGCTGTTTGTGGTAAAATTATTGGTAATGGTGAAAACAAAGTAAATTATGACTGGTTCATAGTGTTCAGCACTTGTTTGATGACTTTGGGAACAGCTTGTTATTTTACCACTAGAAGTCTGTGTGTAGGCAGAAGAATTTGCATTTTTTAAAAGGAAACACTTGAAGAATTGGTTATTGCTGTTATATATACATATGTAAATAAGGTTTGTTTATCTTTTACAGTGTAAGGTTATGTGTTACACTAAAGAACTTTTTGTATCAATTGACGAAAAAGTCAAAAAACTCACAGCATTGTGTGACCAAATGTTTACTTCAACTAAGGTGAACGTCCCTGTAAGTTTATACCGAAACAATAATCCAGTTGACTGACATGAAAAATAAAAAATATAAAGCTGAGTTACGATGTAGATTAAGGCGTTACATCGCTTGAATTTGACCAACTAAATATTATGAAGTGTCTCAAATACAAGTAAAGAAGCAAAAATTTGTTGGAATAACTATCAAGTTGCACAGGACAACGTTGAGTTGTGAAGACGTTACCGTAAGCAGTGAATTAGACCAGACTTAAATTTTCTGTTATTTATTAATCAATCGACAAGCCAAGCAAATTAGAATATGACATAAAAGGTTTCAATGATTTACAATAATCCCAGCCCATTGTGAAAAATTCAAAAAAGCACATTTACCAGAACAATCTTAACAAGTTGGCTCTTGATCAGTACGTTAGCATACTTCGCCTACGATCTATTCGCTCAAATTTACGGCTGTTAAGAGCAATAGTAGTTTATTTGACACCATTAAAAAATAGCAATGAAATTACAATGTTCAGATTAAAATAGCTTATTTGAAAGCGCAAGAAATCATAAATTTAAAAAAGCAGGTAGGTAGGAATTCATTTTTTGTGTTTCATAGTAGATAAGACAAGAATTTTTTTTTGTGTTTCAAGGTAGATAAGATAATAATTTTTTCTACCTTATTACACAAAGTGTCAGATAAATTTTGCAAGATAACATAAAAATATTTTACCCTTAATCATTTTGATAAGATAAGAATGCTTAAGTCTAGATTGAAAAAGGCTGATCTAGCACCAGATAAAGCCCGCCAAAAAAAGCATTTTTATCACGCGACGTGTTGATTTTTTGATATTCATATTGGGCCATGAAAAAATCACGTTCTCCTTATGTTCCATGCACCAAGCAGATGTGAACATCTGCTTGTTGTTTACAAAAGCAAGAAACCACTCATATTTCAAAATCAAATTTTGCATTCTGTCTATCATGAAAGTCCTGCTATATATACTTTTTCGGTCGAATAAGCCGCTACCGCCTGCTATCACATATCAACCCCCCCTGAGCGCATATCCCCGCGGACCGTCCCCACCAGTTTTACACCCATTTGGCGCGTGACTTTCAGCCACGCGAAATGTTAATGAACCCGAAAAAAAAAATCAGTTGATTTTTTTAGCCTTAATAGGAAAACTTACATTATGCCCCGGTAGCTTTACTGAGACTTAATTTGTTTCTTTTTGATGTTCATAATTACCAATCATAGGAAGTCTTTAATGGTGCTCCATAATATACCAAGAAAGGAGCAATAAGAAATCAGTCCGCTTATTATATAGATCATAGCATATTAACTTGCTTAGATTATCCTAAACTAAACTTATTTGGACTAAACTGAGCTGAATTGAAACGCAACGTATCGGGCCGAACTCAGTTTGCTAATATATATAAGGAAACCCCCCAGAGCCTAGCACAACAAACAAATAGACAAATCACTTCTAGTCATGGATACTAACGAAATGACCCTGGAAGATCAATCAGTTGGAGCTTCCAATCCCTCCAATTTTATAGGACTAAATGGAGCAGCCAATATAATGAATAGAAATGTTAACACGAGCATAATGTTTCAGCCTACCACCATGGTAAATGGCTTATCGTCTATTAGATTTCTTAATGATATCAATAACGTAGGATTGCCAACTATCCCTCATAGTGGCTCTTTAACTGGACTAAATAAGTCCGAAATATTGAACAATAATGAGAAAATAATGAACCTAGAACAAGCGAACTCGATTCTTGAAAAACAGCTTTTGGCTATGTGCCAGGAGAATGAAAGGACGAGTATGAGATGGGATCTCGAAAAGAAAGAGTATCAAAGCAAGATAGAAAAGCAGCAAAATATAATACATTCCTTAACTGGCTACATAAACAGTCATTTAGAGAGCGAAATTAAAAATAGGGAAAAACTTATAAATAACATGAACGAACTCAGAGATCAAGCCTTTAGCTCTGTGCAATCACAAACTATGTCACGATCTAGTGAAGATGATACAAGCTCTTTTAAACTGATCACTGGGAGCTCTCTAAATAGAGTTTCAAAGCCACTGCACGACAGAAACAACAGCAACAGTTCAGTCGATAGCAATAAAGGCAAGCTGGCCAGCAATTTACTTGCTCAAATCGTTTCGCAACAACAAAACATTATATCTAGCAGCAACACCACACCACTCACTATAAACAGAAAGATTCTTGAAAAGCATAAAGAGGAACTGCGGTCGCAATCCCTTCCATATAACTTTAACGCTATGGGCACAGCTGAAATGGATAACAGCAGCTCTATTTATGTGTCAGGAAAAGAGGTTCTTAAAGATCCTTTACTTGTTCCTTCATTGAAATCTTCACTCAAAATTCAAACTACTAAATCTCTAGACGAGACAGAGACCGGGCATACTTTCAACCTTCAAAGGCCATTAGAAAACTTTGTGCAAGCGATGGATATTCCAGCAAATATTGCTGATAGCCCAAATTCCAAAGCAGATTTAAACATAAACAACGAAGAATGGATGCCTGAGTCAAAGCCAGAAGCTTCCATCATTAACTCCCCTAATGTCAAGATGCCCTCGGCAAATATTCCTACATACCAATTTATGCGGTGCCCAAAGAGAGTGATGGATGTTTGGAATGAATTCACGCAATCCACCCCGGATAAAATATCAGTGCTAGAGATGAATTCTCTCTATGGATCCACATGGAGAAAACTTTCACCTGCTCTTGACAAACAGTATTCCAGAAGAAACATGATATACAAAGCTATATCTTTCGGAATGCGAGAAAAGAACATGACGATTGAAGAATGTATTCATATTTTAGAGAAAGCTCGATTGAAATACTATGATGTCCAATCCGGTAGGGAGATTGAAGCTGACAGCATATCTTCACCTGATAAAAGCAGTATCAAAATAAAACAAAAATCAGTGGGTTGGCTAACCAACCATATAAACATTCCAGACGAACTAAAAATTTAACCCTTAGTTAAAGATTTTCTTTGAAAAAAAGAAAACATATTGATAACTCTATGAATAATGCGATTCAGGTTATCAGCACGGCTTTGTACTTGGGCCCTAATGCGTTATATCTATATATTATATACCTATTTTAACATCTGCCTTGTAGCTTGCTTAAACGCTGTGTTGTCACGTGCTTTGGGTATGTCCCTCTTTTATATTCAGCCGCTACAGTGTTTTCGGTTTGGTTGGATTTCTCTAATTCGGCTGAAAAATTTTTCGCTGAACAACAGACAATCTGAATGGTCATTTAGCAGGCGTTTCAAGGCACCTAGACTGTCCTTTGAACGGACCACAGTTCGTTTTAAAGTATAAACAGGTATGTTACTATTTTGCAGCTGTTTTATTTAGTTTCCCACCTTGCTTTTGCACCCAAGATCAAGAGAGCATAGCGCTAAGCCTGGGACGCGTGTCTGATCACGTGATCATCTTTTCTTTTTCAGCTTTTCTTTGCCTCAAAGCAGACAATCGACTCGTTTCTCTAATAGCAAAAGAAAGCAGCAAAATCCCAGAGTCGACAAGTCTTGATCTTGAAAAAGCCTGTCACTGTTTGGTTATTCAACTACTGGTTTAAGCTAATTGAAGTTTAAAGTTGGAATGGGGGAAAACATCAGTTTTAAAAATGTTCCTTTCAGAACAAATAAAAAAAAGAGCGGTAAAACCAAGAAGAAAGTTGTTAATAACCCTCACATGATATCTTTCAAAGATAGATCCAATAGTAGTAGTCCAGACACTGGAGCTTTGAAGTTGAAGAATGAAAGTCAAAAGAAATTGACTCACAAGAAAAGAAATGACGCCCATGTTGATGCAAAACGCAAGAAAAGAGATGCCTCTCTTGATACAAGAGCTGCAAGTTCGCCACAAGTATCATCAGCCAAAGGAATGAAAGCAAGAAAGGCTAAGAAACTGAATTTAAAGAAACCCAATGAAAAGGGTGAACCAGGAAGAATGCGAAAGTCTAGTTTCAATAAAGTAACTAAAAATTTCCAAGTGTTCAATGAAAACGACTCACACGAGGAGAAATATTTGGATATTTCAAGCAATCATCTTGCATCTCACTCGGAAAAGTCTGCAGAAGAAGTGGATGAGGTGAACAGTAAAGATGATAATGAAGACATAATATTTGATTTAGAAGATCTTATTTCGGAGAAAGAAGGAGAAACCCCTGCCTTGGCATCTCAACAGCAGCAGGTTGACTTGACCTTGAGTGAAGAAGACGAATATAAACCTGTCGTGGCAAGAAGCTCTAAAGAAGAAACTGAAACTGCTGAAAAGCAAGCAAATACACCAGGGAATGAACTCCCTGTTAAAGAAAAGGCAGAATTAAATGATCTTGCAGGAAACTTTGACTTTATACAATTTGATACAGAAGAAGAAAGTGAGAAAGATGATGATAATGACGATAACTACTTACCAAAACCACTCCCCGCTATTGGAGAGTTCCCATGGATGTCTCTGTCTAAAAAGCAAGTGGGAAAAGATGATGATTATGAAATTGCTACCCAATTGTCTATAGAAGTTGGATCCTTTGTCAAGTATATTTCGCCATCAAAAGAAGAGATACTGAAAAGAAACAAAGCTTTAACCAGACTATGTGATGCAGTATCTCAGCTATGGCCAGATTCACGTTTATTGCCCTTTGGTTCTTATGCCACAGACCTATATTTGCCCCAAAGTGATATTGATTGCTGTGTGATCTCGGAAGGAAAGAATAAAAACTCTAAATCGTTTTTATATGAATTAGCATCTTTTCTAAAGTATAAGAAACTAGCTACAAGAGTTGAAGTTATTGCAGGCGCAAGAATTCCCATCATTAAATTTGTTGAATTGGAGTCTCAAATTCATTTCGATGTTTGCTTTGAACAAGATAGTGGAATAACTGTCGCCAAAATGGTTTCTAGTTGGATTCAGGAAGTCAAGGGATTGAGAGAGCTGGTCTTGGTAGTTAAGCAATTTCTTTCTTCTAGAAAGTTAAATAATGTTAGATTTGGTGGTATAGGAGGATTTTCAATGGTATGTTTATGCTACTCGTTTTTGAAACTGCATCCTAAAATATCAGCAAAGTGCATGAATCCATTGGATAATTTAGGAACTCTTTTGATAGAATTTTTTGAACTGTACGGTATTCATTTTAACTATGAGGCTGTTGGTATCTCCTTAATAAGCGACACTTTTGGTTATTTGGCCAAAAAATCTCACCCAGAGCTATCATTTTCCAGAGGACCAAGAAGAGGTGTTCCAGATACATATACATTGATTATTCAAAATCCATTAAGTCCAAATGAAAATATAACTGCAGGAACTTTTAGACTCCGTTGGGTAACAAAAGCTTTCTTTGGTGCATACCAGCTTTTATGTGAAAGATGCTATGAATTAGATAAATTAAGCAAAACTCAGAGAAGTAACCAATCAATTCTGGGTGTGATCATCAAATATAAAGGCCATGAGAGAGAATTTTCGGATGACAGAGACGATGTCACTAATGAAGCAAGATTACGAGTCCATCAATTTGTGGACGAAAAATTAAAGAAAGAGCAAAGCGAGGAATTTGACCATAGAGTCTATCATATGACTGACAGTGAGAATGAGGAAGATCTGTATGTCATTCCAAAACCTGCCAATGGTAAAAAGAGACGTGGAGAAGACCACGAGAGCAGTATTCCGAAGAGACAAAAAGTGTCTGATTTGTTGGGATTGGATTAATTTGCTGCATTTGCTTATGTAATGTGATATTTATCAGTACTTTCCTTTTTCAGCACTTTTTCAGTTCCTTTTGCATCTTTTTAAACCTTTTCTCCTTCAGTCTTTTGTTGTTTTCTCTTTCTTTTATTTTCTCCCATTTGAGTTTGTCATTTCTGCTTAATTCCTTTTCAATGTGAAATCCTTGCTCAAAAAGCTTTTTCAATTTCAAAAAGCAATCAGCTTCGTTTAAGTGTCTAGATCTTTGTGAATCTGACTGGATAATCAAGCAATCCTTCAATGGTTTGTAGTAGAGTTTCATCAAGTTGCACTGGTTGAAATCCGTTTTTTCATTTCCCTCGAGCAGTTGATGAAGAATCATATCAGGAATCCACTGGTACTGCGTTCTAGCTTTAACATCATCAACATTAAATCCTGATTTACTGAAATTCATAACTCTAAAAGAGCATTTTGTGTTCAGTTTGTTTACATTTTGGCCGCCAGGCCCGGAAGACCGAATATACTGAACTTCGCAGCACAGTTTTGGAATACTATTTGAATCAAATCTCGCTATCCAATCTGTGCAGTAAGAATACTTGTCACTCTTATCGGCCGATGCGGAGTAATAGCAGCTTTTAAGCAAGTTGCTCTTAGAACTAAATGCCCATTTTCGCTCAAATTTTAACGGCCCGAGAAATGACCAAAATATTTGAATTATTTTACCATTTTTCAAAGCCATCTACTGTATATCACGTCTGCTCTAATACTTGGTTTAGTTTTCATGCTGGACAAGTCTGTAGCTTGTTCTGGCCCCTTTAATGTGCCATCCTCTTCATTCCTGGAAAGGAAGATGCCTGAGATCTTGCATTTGATCACGTGTCTATAGATTCTGTTATTATGCATGTCCCAAAACGGAAATGTTTGTATAAACAAAAAAATTCATCTCTTTTTAAAAATTCACTATTCCTTGTTCGTATTTAGCATAAGAAATATCTTTTGCTGTTAAGGTTTGGGAATAGAAGAGAAAATGCAATAAATTAAAGTATATATTACTGTTCTCTAAAAAAAAATTACTATACACCCCCCAATTAAAAACCTATATTGCTAAATGAAAAACCCTTTCATGGATCAAAGAGTCAATAACGACTTTGCTCCAAACAGCGAAAGCTATTCATCAAGAGAAAGATCTGTCTTTCAAACACCTACAAAAAGAAATCTGTACACTGACTTTAATAATGATGCAACACCACACTTGGTATCACCATCAAAAGCAGCTTTAAAATATTCGCCAAAAAGAAAGCCAAACAATTCACATATTTTGCCCATTCATGGCACCACTGATTTAAATGGATCCCCTGCAAGACACATTCCAAGATCTGAAGCTATCAAATTGGAATCCCCAACTAGAGATTCACCAGTCGTTTACAATCTTCAAGAATCTGACGATGAAGATGAAGACAGCTATTTTCAGAATAGCTATGATTCACCATCAAAGATGCCAGCAACCTTCAACGAAGTTGATCTATCAGATACCCAATCTTATAATAACAACGGATCATATAAAGAAAGAATGAGCAGTTTTACTTCGTATTCCTCTTCAAATTTTTCTGGAGATACATTTGAGCAAACTAAATTTAATATCAACCACCACGACTTGCAATATATTAGAAGAGCACAATCTACAGTTCGTCCAAAAATAGCCAAAGCTAAGGCAAACAAAATCTTGACATTGGATAACCCAATTCCCTCAGGTATTCTTGACGTTTTACCAAACAAGTCATCTCCAGAATTTACTGAAATGAGATACACTGCTGTTACATCAGACCCCGACTCCTTTGCCATTGATGGTTATTCTTTGAGGTTTTCTGATACCAACAGAGAATGTGAAATTGTTGTTTGTGTTACAATGTACAACGAAGACAAGTTTTCTCTCGCCAGAACTTTAAATTCAATAATCAAAAATGTTACCCAGTTATGTAGCAGAGATAAATCTAGAACCTGGGGTAAAAAGTCATGGAAAAAGGTTCAAATTGTTATTGTAGCAGATGGTAGATCAAAAATAAATAGAGGATCTTTGGATTACTTAATTTCACTGGGTGTTTACCAAGAAGACATGGCAAAAAGTTCTGTTAACGGTGTTCCAGTACAAGCCCATCTTTTTGAGTTAACCACACAAATTTCAATTGATGAAGATCTGAACTACGTCTCTGAAATTGTTCCTTGCCAAATCTTGTTTTGCTTAAAGGAAGAAAATAAGAAAAAAATTAACTCTCACAGATGGTTGTTTAACGCCTTCTGTCCCCTATTGGATCCTAATACAATTACCTTGGTTGACGTTGGTACCAAGTTAGGTTCTAATTCTTTGTATCATATGTGGAAACAGTTCGATCTAGATTCGAATGTTGCTGGTGTTGCTGGTCAAATTATTGCTATGAAAGGTAAATATGGTAAAAAGCTGCTAAATCCAATTGTTGCAGCTCAGAATTTTGAATATAAAATGTCAAATATACTAGATAAACCATTGGAGTCAACCTTTGGTTATATTTCAGTGCTTCCTGGTGCTTTGTCTTCTTATAGATACAGGGCTTTAAAAAACCACGAAGATGGAACTGGTCCATTACATTCCTACTTTTTGGGAGAAACACAGGATAACGGGGCCAGTGATGTATTTACAGCAAACATGTACTTGGCTGAAGATAGAATTTTATGTTGGGAATTAATTGCCAAAAAAGACAGTAGATGGGTTTTGAAGTATGTTAAAGAGGCAACTGGGGAAACTGATGTTCCAGAAGAAATTCCGGAATTTATTTCACAAAGAAGACGTTGGTTGAATGGTGCTATGTTTGCAGACTTGTACTCAAAGCTTCATTTCTATCAAATATTCAGAACTAGACATTCAATGGCAAGAAAATCTGCTTTTTTGGTTCTCTTCTTCTACCAATTTGTTCAGTTCTGGTTTTCGTGGTTCTCTATTGCCAACTTTTACCTTACTTTCTACTTTTTAGCTGGTTCAATGGTTCAATTAATTCACAAGGGTATCTATTTGTTCACCTTTTTCAAATATTTACTCCTGTCTACCATATGTGCTTTGTTTATCATCTCTATGGGTAATAGACCTCAAGGGGCCAATTACTTGTTTATTGTATCAATGGTTATTTTATCCATCTGTACAGTTTTTGCTTTAATAACAGGTTTATATTTTGCTTGTTCAACTTTGGAGAAGGGAACAGAAGAACATAGTATGTTTGTTAAAATTATTGTATCATTACTAAGTACTTATGGGTTGTATATCTACTCATCATTGATTTATTTGGATCCATGGCATCTAATTCATTCCTTCTTGCAATATTTGTTGATGGTTCCAACATTTATCTGTACTTTGCAAATTTTTGCTTTATGTAATACACATGATGTTTCTTGGGGTACAAAGGGATCCACAAAAGAAGATAAACCTAAATCAGAAGCTGTGATTACTTCTGGACCAGATGGTAAAACTGTCATTACAGGTACTGAATGGCCGCAAGACATAGACAGAAAGTATATTGAAGTTAGAAACAGATTAAAAGAAACTGAAGTTGTTGATATTAAAGTTGACCAAGCACAAAAAAACACTGACTACTATAGGGATGTTAGAACAAGAATTGTTACTATTTGGATGTTGTCTAATTTGATTTTGTGTATGATTGTTACCCAAATCTATGGTCCGGAAGACATGTATAAAAACAAATATTTGGTTTTTATTTTGATATCTGTTGCAGCATTGTCACTGTTTAGAGCCTTCTTTTCTACTTTGTTTTTAGTTATGAAGTACACAAGATCTATAATCAGTTTCAGAAACAAGTATAGGAGAAACGGTGGTGTGAACGTGCAACTACCTAAATGGATGAATAAGTTTACAAAAAACAAGGAAAAAGAAACAGATACCTGATCAATCACAGTTTTGTTGGTTTGATTATATAAAAGACTAAGACAAATTCTTATAGAAAATTTGTTTACAAAAAAACCATTATATATAAGCATCATTAAGACATATTAAATTGTGTGGAACTTGACTGCAAATCTTCTCATTAAACCAGTATTATTATTATATTTTACTTAGCTACTTGAATAATTATATGTTACCAGGAAAATATATTTCAAATTTAAACAAAGAAGCTACTAATAATGACCCTCCTAATATTGCACTCTTTTCACCTTCAAAGGTTGAAGAGCAAGTAGATTTTAATGGAGGCTCAAAAGGCAGTGCAAGCTCTGGGAACAAAAGTTTGAATAATAGAATAAACATCCAAGTAAAAAAACAAAGAACACTAACAGTACCAGAAAGAAATAATTTGAACGATCCAAATAATGCAAACTATCATTATGCTCTAAAGGTCAAATCTTCAGCAAATGCACTTGTCTTAGCCTCCACTACTGGTATTGATCCATTGCTTACAAAAACAAAAGGTTTAGCTAACAATAGACGAGCCACTGATATTAACCATGGAAAGTTCTACATGACTTCAAAAAATAGACATTCGAATCAAAAGCTAGGCAGAACTGACACATTGTGGATTTTGTACTGCTACATAACGACTTTTTGGGCAGCACCAAAAATGTTATCGTGGTTTGGAATGACTAGTAAAGATCAGCAAATGGCCTGGAAAGAAAAGGTTGCTTTAATATCAATTTATTTTTATTTTGGTTGTTTTATAACGTTTTTAACATTTGGATTCAACTCATCATTCTGTAAACCTAAAGAATTGCTTGACATACCCTTTGACAAAATTACCAAAAATCAAATTTTAGTTCATGGTTTAATTTATGAAAAAACAGAATTTGATGTTTTTGAACTTGAAGGAGATATAGGTGGAAAAGATCTTTCCTTGTTGTTTCAAAATGTCAATGGAAATTGTAGGGAAATAATAAATTACGATAAATCTAATTCTGATCTTCTACCCTTTTATTTTCCATGTACTATACCAGATAATGATTTTCAGGTAGGAAAATGTATGAATTCTGCAAGTGAAAGATCTACTTTTTATAGTTTAAACCCTAGTGGTGTAGCTATGTATACATGGGACAATATTACAAAAAGTAAAAATAGTGCATTGGTGGTTTATGATGGCAATGTAATAAACTTGGATTTAGTAAAAAAATTAAAAGATTTACCAGATGTAGAAACACCCTTAGAATTTGATGTCTTGCTAGATGATTATTTCACCAAATGTGACATATCTCATCTTTTTTCTGACTACAAAAGAGGGCAAAAGATTGGGCAATGTCTTGTTGAAATAGCCAAAATAGGAACTATTGATTCTGAAACTGTTGGATGTGTTACTTCAAAAGCAGTTTTATCAATATCTTTAGTTTTGATTATTGGTGTAATATTTGCTAAATTTCTGGTAGCAGTTTATTATTCATGGGCAGTGGCTCCGTTTCAAGGAGTACCAAAAAGAAATAAACTAAAGAAAGAATTCAGTAAAGCACCAATAGACTGCGTTGAAATCAATGAAGAATTTATAAAATCATTAAAGCATATAACAGTGCCTATCCAAGAATTTCTAAAAATCAAAAATCATCCTGAAGCATATTCCATATCCATGCCACCTGATAGTTCCAATTTGCTTATGAACAATGAAGATAAAAAATCAATAATGTCAGGCGCCAAGTTTACTAACTCTTTAAATCCAAAATTGATTCATTTGAATGCACTACGTCAGCCAAATGTAGGCTATATGCCCTTTGGATATCCATTATTACATGTAATCTGTTTTATAACTTGCTATTCAGAATCCAAAAAAGGCATAAAAGGAACTTTAGATTCAGTGTGTAAAACTGATTATCCCAACTCACATAAATTACTAATGGTTGTTTGCGATGGTTTGATTAAGGGAAGTGGAAACAGCAAAAGTACGCCAGAATTGGTTTTGGAAATGATTAGTGACTTTTGTGTCGATCCTAGTTTAGTCAAACCTTATTCCTATGTTTCGGTTGCTTTTGGATCAAAAAGACATAACATGGCAAAAGTATATTCTGGTTTTTATCAATACACAGTTGAAGAAACCCATAAAGAAGTTTCCCTGCAAATTAAAAAAAATGTGTGCAAAGTGCCCATTATTTGTGTTGTGAAATGCGGAACATTAGAAGAGCAGAAAACAGCAAGTAAATCAGGAAATAGAGGAAAAAGAGATTCGCAGGTTATCTTAATGTCATTTCTAGAAAAATTCTTCTTCAATGATAGAATGTCCCAATTGGAATATCAAATATTGAAAAACATGTGGATGATCACTGGTATTATGCCTAGTTATTATGAATTGGTACTAACAATCGATGCGGACACAGAAGTATTTAACGAATCCATAAAACACATGGTTGCTGAAATGAGTAAAGACCCTAAAATCATGGGACTTTGTGGAGAGACTCAGATAAAAAACAAATTAGAGTCATGGGTTACTGCCATTCAAGTTTTTGAGTATTTCATTTCACATCATCAAGCAAAGGCGTTTGAATCAGTATTTGCAACAGTGACATGTCTTCCTGGCTGTTTTTCAATGTATAGAATCAAAGCACCAAAAAACAAAAACGGGTTTTGGGTTCCTATTTTGGCAAATCCTGACATAGTCGAAAGATATTCAGACAATGTAACTAACTCGTTACATAAAAAAAATCTATTGCAATTAGGAGAAGATAGATTTCTAACATCTTTGTTGTTGAAGACTTTTCCAAAAAGAAAACAAGTTTTTGTAAGTAAAGCAATTTGCAGTACTTTGGTTCCAAGCACATTCCGGGTTTTATTGTCGCAGAGAAGACGATGGATTAATTCAACTATTCACAATCTTATGGAACTATTGATGGTAAATGATTTGTGTGGTGTATTTTGCTTTTCAATGCAGTTTTTAATACTTATTGATTTAATTGGTTCAATAGTTTTGCCTCTAGCTATTTGTTTTACATTTTACGTTATATTTTTTGCAATATTCAGTGAGCCTACACCATACTTAACATTAATTTTGTTAGCAATAATAGTAGGATTACCAGGCATCTTAATTTTTTTGACAGGCGCTAGGCTAACAAATGTTATCTATATGATTTTCTACATTATAGCTTTACCTATTTGGAACCTTTTGTTGCCTCTTTATGCTTGCTGGAAGCTTGACGATTTCTCATGGGGTGAAACTAGAGTTGTTGAAGGTGACAGTAAGAATGATGATGACCTAGGAATGTTTGATGCTTCTAAAATATATATGAAGCAGTGGAGAGAAATGGCAAAGGAAGATACCATTTGACATAAAAATAGTAAGCTGCTTTAATCATTGAGATAAATATGCTTAAACAGGTTTCTCTCGCTCAAATTTGCTAGACAAATATATGCTTATATAAGTTCTACACTCTTGCCATTCTTCTTCAATGCATTGGTAACGTGATTCTTCCAATCTACATTTGTGCTTAATTTTTGGTTAACTGATTCAAATACCTGGAATCTAAATTGCGATAAATGCTCTAGTTCATGGAAGTTGCTGAAATACTCTTCATTCATCAAGTAAACAAGTCTCAGCTTGCACTCTAGGTCAGTTAAATCGTTAGTGGAAGAAACTTGGCTGAAAGATCCTCTAGTGCTGTAAATAGGGTTTTGCAAAGCAGAGGCAACAGATGATTTTCTAGGACTTGTGTTTGGAACTTCATACCCTGTTAGATCGTAAACTCTGCTTCTTTCTGGGTGAGCTGCAGTGTCGTCATCTTCCAGCGCTTCCTCATCGTCTGATCCATATGCTCTTTGAGAAAGTTTGTCTTCTTTGGCTTTCAAATCCACTAGAACATCATGAAACTTTTTAGGATCTTTCATATAGCTTAGTAAAGCTGGAATGTAAGCATCGCTTGAGTCTGCGTTGCTGTTTTCAGAACTGAAGTAAATCCCAATTATCAAATTTTCTGTCTTGAAACTTGGGATGATAATAAACTTGTTTTTCAATCTTTTGCTTGGAAGAACGTCGCAAAGCTTCATGTATTCAATATAAGCCTTGTGGTATTCATTAAGAGGTAAGTTAGTGGTCCAAGTCCCATCAACCGAGACTTGCTCTAATATGATTTTCCTTTCCATAGCTATGTTTCACTCTGGGGGGGCTATGCTTGTTTCGTTAAAAGGTATTTGCTGTTTAGATTTTTCAACTGTTGTATAAAAGTCTGTGGTCCCTATTATCACAAAATCGTTATCAATTTGCAATCTTATGTAACTAACAAATCCAGTGTGTATAATAAGCTTTGGTTGCCTTGCTGCTTTTCCCTAAAATTGTTTTAAGCAGATCCCCGGCTAAGTGTTTATTTTCAAAGCGCGCTTTTTAGCTTCGTTCTAAAAAACTGAGCATTAGAACGACCCTTGAAAATCTCTGCTTAGAGTTTGTACAGGACGAAGAACTTGTAGGCGAAGAGTTGTTCGAGCCTTAGAATGATGGTTGTTACCTCTGAGGAGTGTGGGAGCGCTTTATACAATTGAGCCACGTGCCTATTCAGATGTTCACTCTAAACCAAAGTCGTTTTAATCAATCCAATTAAAGCACTTGTTTGTATGTTGTTATTGCCACCTTTGCTTATTCCATATTCTAAATCGGAAAGCTTGATTAGCAGGTTTTGCTTCTTCACCACATCTATGTCGTACTCGACAATGATGTTAACAAAACCATTAATTATGTCAATCAGCGCCAACCCTCTGTCCCTTTGGAAGTTTGTTAATGTATAGTAACTTGTCTGAATGGAGTCACTGAGAATGGAATTCAAGCAGGACTCGATGTCGCTGACAGTTGGTAAACCAACACATTCGTAGACCATATCCTCATCAATGGTGTCCTTTTCTTCAATGCTCAAGGTTGTGTTGCATGCTTGTAAAATATTCAGTGTTTTTCTCATATCTCCTTTGGCTATTTTTAAAATGCCAAAAATCGCCTTGTCTTCTACCTTAATGGATTCTAGAGTTATGATGTTCTTGATTCTTTGATAGGACGACTCAACAGGAAGGGGCTGGAATCTAAATCTCGTACATCTGGACAGCAAGGCTGGAATGATCTTGTAGGAATAGTTGGCCAGAATAACGAATCTTACGTTTTTAGTATACTTTTCAATTATTCTTCTTAAAGCATTTTGAGCAATGTTTGTCATGGCATCTGCTTCATCTAAAATCACTAATTTAAACATTTTCAGGTTCTTTTTATTGCTGGCTCCAAAGGATATCTGTCTGGTGGATGAAAAATCTTTGATTTGGTTTCTGACTACATCAATTCCTCTGTCATCAGACGCATTTAGCTCCAGAATATTTTTTCTGTAGTTGTCTGCTCCGTATATTTCCTTGGCTAAAGCGATAACCATGGACGTCTTACCTGTACCTGGTGGTCCATAAAATAGCATATGAGGAAGAGATATCGTGTTGTTGTCAGCAGAGCTGTTTTTTATGAAGTTTCTGAGAGTTGATGTAATTGCATCTTGACCATAAACCTCATCTAAAGAATTAGGTCTATATTTTTCAATCCATGGTAAGTTATCTTGAGTGGACATGTTATAATATACTACTGTTAGTATTCTTCCTTATTTGTCCTCTTGTCTTTGGTATTTTCCTATTTTTTTTATATAAGCAGTTTAAACCCTAAAAAATGGTCGAGAAAACATTTCTATTATATTAGTTTACCATCTATGAAGATGGCATCACAGCCAATTTCAATTTTCTGAAAATTTTTAAAAAAAACTGGAAGAAGAAAGCAACTTAAAATGTCGTGTTTCGTTTTACGCGTTATTCCATATTCGGCCAGATAATACAAAGCGAATGTTAATATATCTATATTAAAGGCATGGAAAGAGACCTCAAAGAAGAAATACACCTGTTTTATTGAGATGAATGAAGATTTAAAGGTTGTTTGGAGGCTTCTTAACTTCTTTTAAGCATTGAACACCATTCTTTGAATGGCAAAAAAAACGTCACAGACAGGATTCGAACCTGCGCGGCCAAAGACCATTGCCTTAGCAGGGCAACCCGTTAACCACTCCGGCACTGTGACTTATAGAAGTGGTGATCAGAACATCTAACAAAAAAATATATATACGCATATGTATCACGTGATGAGACTGATTATCATCACATAAAAATTTTTTTTGTTATTTTGCTAATGTCTTTTGCTCCATCTGAATTTGCTTCAATTTTCCCATCTATAAATAAGCTCAGCGTTCTTCTATGAACATTTAGTATCACAAATAAACATCTTAATAGCCATATAATTCTCTCTATTCTCACATATGGCATCTACATCTTTAGGTGCTCATAGATCATATGTTGAAGTATCTGATTATGGCAATACTGAGAAGAATTTTACTACTGATAAAGAGATTATATTGAAAAATGATGATGAAAGCTACAGTAAGATAGAGTCAGTGGGCTTTGATATTGAAGAACCAGTTTTAATTAATGCGGATGATTATTCCAATAGTAGCCTTTTAGATATGTATGAAACACCTGAAGAAGAGACTTGTGATAGTGAAAAGAAAGGTGGGTTTGGAACAGAAAACAACTATAATAGTTTGAAAACACAAATGCAAACTTATGAAGCAATGCAACTGCCGAGTGGTGGTGGAAGAATTTCAAGAAACTACAGCAATGTTACGGAATACGGATTTGTCATTCAAGACAATAGTCGTTACCAAGACTACAAACACTGGTTCGACAGCAGGCGCACGATTGAGAATCAACGATTGAACAATTTTGAAAAAGAGTTTGCTAAAACAGCCCTGAGTGACAATGAGTCTATTACACTTGATTATCAAAATAGAGTTTATCAGTTTGTAGAAAATAACGGGATTCCCTCGAAATATAGATATATTATGTGGACCAAATACACAAACTTAAATTCCTATAAAGAATACAAGGTTTTATTGGACAGGTACCATGATAGATTCAAAGAAACGCTGACGATTCCAGACAGGGAAATTATCAAAAACGATTTGACAAGAACCTTTCCAAACAACATTCATTTCATGGCCTCTCCAACTGGTAATTATATGATAGAAACATTGGAGCAACAGCTGTCTATGTTTTCAATTCTACATAAAAAAGACATAGGCTATTGCCAGTCTTTGAATTATCTTTGTGGGTTGATACTTTTGATTTCACCGTCTAACTTAGATGACAATGGCTATAGAAGATATGAACTTTTAAACACTATAGTAATGAAACTTGGTTTCTCCATTTATGATAATTCACTGTCAGGGTTAAAAGACTTCCAAGAAACTTTGCTCGTTTTGATTTATCAATATTTGCCGGATTTATTTTCTATCCTTTTTGAAGATCATTCCTATGGAGAATATGTAATTGATGTTTTGCTGGAGCAAGCTGACATAACAGAGGATGATAAATCTAAAAAGGCTCTTGACTTACCAGTTCTGATGATTTACTTGAGTAAATGGGTTTTGAATTGCTTCATTAACATATTACCCTTTGAATCCTGCCTAAGAATAATAGATTTGATCATACTGACAAACGAAGAAGGAATATTTTGGATTTACAAGATAACTTTGGTTTTACTAGATATTGCCATGGTTGAATTTAAAAAATCAAGCTCTTACAAGAACGGAACACAAGAAGACAAAAACCAGACAGAGAAGAAACTAAAACATTCTTTGAGTCTCAAGTTAAACAAAGTATTGAACCATCACCCTGATTCAAACAACAGAAATTCGAATAGAAAAAGCATAAATAACATTAAAAACAAGAAGAAAATCTTTCCCTTTCACAGTAGCAACAATTTAGAGATGGATTTTTTGAAAGTATTAACGGAGCTGTTTCAGCAGGACAATTATAGCTCACTTGAGTTTGATACAGTGATTTTGAAGAGGCTACAGAAAAGTGATTATAAAATTATAGATATTTATAAAGTCAAAAAGCATTTAATCAAGCAAAGAATGACAAGAAAAGAGAGATTAAAGAATAAGTTAAAATTCAAGAAACATGATTAATATTGCTTAACTCTATATAAAAATAAAAAGGAATCATACGATGCAAACTATTTAGTTTGTTCCCAGCCTAATTGTAGCTTTTTAAGAGCTTTCAAGCCTTCAGAGGCACCGTATTTCTTTTCCAAAATAGTTTGAAATTCTTCCCATGGAATAACAATTTGTTGGCTCTCAACAAACAAGTCTTCATCTTGAACAGCTTGTTGGGGTTTTTCTGCTTCAGCAGGTTTAACTTTGCACATTAAGTTTAAAACCAGTTCATCGTCGTCAGTACCAGCAACAATATCCGCTAAACTGACGTAGTCCAATAAAACTTTACCTTTGTTTAGCAGCTTAAACTCAAAATACCCAGGTAGCGCTTCATTCAAAAGGAAATTCTTTAAATCTTCGACGGTGTTGTAGTCTGCTGAGTTTAATTTCAAAATGGTCTTTGGCTTAATACTTTTCACAACAACTGTTTTACTAGAAGAAGACTGCAATGATGACTTAGTGGTGCTATCATTAGCTGCTTTGGATTTCTTGTAAGAGTATTTGAAAGGTGGTAAAGGTGGGCCCAAGTTGACTAATTGTGATTGGGGTTTGGTGTAGTCGTCATTCAATTTGAAAGGATGAATAGAAGCTAAAGACAATAAGTTGTCAACAAATTCAGATTCGGTTAATGAAATAGACATCTTTAAAATATAAAAATAAAGTATTTCGCGATTATGCTATGATATATACCTTTAGGTTTCTATTGCCTCTATCTGTTAATGGGAGCACTTGAATGTGTTAACTATTTCCGTCTCTTGAAAAACTTTCATTATTGAAAATAATAGCCAGCTATGTTTTTAAAAAGGATTCTTGGAAAGAATTTGGTAGCGGTAGAGTGTCAGAGTTAATGGTCACATGCTCTTACTATGGTTGGCTGGATGCAATAAACGTTTTACCTATTTACATATAGTAATTTTTATAAAAATGCAATAATCAGCTAGGGAATTTGAAAGAGAAAACAGCAGATGTAAAATTCTCTCCTTCTTCTGTACCAATATAGATAATTTATTTTGCTTTAGCGCCAAGTAGCGTTATTTGACATGAAATACTCCTGTGATCTTTTTGCTAGTAGAAGCATTGCTGACGTAGGCAAAACTAGGTAGCTTGGAGGTCATGTGATCTGCAGGTTTTCCTAGCAGCATAAGAAGGATCTGTTTCATCGCCTTAGCGAATGCACTAATCCAAGGATATAAGCCTCCAGATTTACTAAAAAACTTCTGTTTTAAACGTCGTTCTGGGGTTTTGGTTCATTCCCTTTTGTGTTTTTCTTTCTTTGCTGATATTAGATGCGGACAACCCCTTTTAATCATCGTATTTATATTTGTTTCTTGTATTTTATCAGTGCTCTGTAAATAACGGCAGGCTACTTCATATTAATATATATTATTCATACTTGTTTACATCTATCAACAACTTCTACTTGGCTATATAAAATGGCTTTGAAAGCTTTAAAGTAAGATCTTTGAAAAAAAGTAAACAAATATAAATGTAAACAACTTTACTAGAGAAAAAAAAATAAAAAAAGAAATTGACGACAACCACAGGATTCGAACCTATGCGGGCAGAGCCCAAAAGATTTCTAATCTTACGCCTTAACCACTCGGCCAGATTGCCAGTTATTTCTTATAATTTAGTTATTGTGTAAATAAAGCAAACATCAAAGCAAATATTGATTACACATTTAATAAATATACCACTAGATCTAATTTTGATGACAATTAACATATAGCTTTTGTACAAAAATTGAGGAAAATATAATCATTGTATATCATAAAAGAGCTCTTCCCTAGTGCCAAAGTTTTGTAATGCTGAAACCCCGACTAGGTTCAGATTCACATATACCAAAGTCAGGAGCAACAGAGTAGTCGTGCACTTAGCGGAAAATTAAATACACTTGTTTTACAGAAAACCAACCACCGGCAAACTTTTTGTGTATTAAAAGATAGAGAGCTCTGGCCATTTAAAGTCGATAGCGTTGTGGACTTCCTGCTTTCTCTGCCACGTCCTTAGCACTAATACTTGAAAGACTATATCACAAGCTCATTCAATAGCATTTTTTCTTAGCCTTGAAACAACTGTATAATTTTTTCAGCTACCAGAACATTCAGCTCGACCTTAGGACTACTAAGAACTATAGTTAGGGCATAGCTGAAGGCGCATCAGATCCAAACTACTCCACGTGACATATGTTTGTGTTATAATATCCGCTTAAGGCTGCAGTCCGGTCACGTGTATCACAATGGGGTTTGTCTTGTTGGTTCAGTTTAGAAACCTAATCTATTCTTATTTATACACTAAGGTTATTAGCGGAACTAGTTGGTTCCTTCTATATATGTACTTTACTAGATACTTCGAGAGTATCGACTAATTGTACGAGAAGGAACCTAGGAATGTGCCTTTTTATAGTTAGCATAGTAGTATATTGTAACTATCATTTTAGGTATTTTCCTCGTCGTATTAAGGTATATATTATTCAAGCCTTATTACTGGTTTTGTGGTGTAAATTATAAGAGGTGCCGTTTCACCATGGCTGTCTTTCTTTATGAAGCCTCTTTTATGTATAACGTACTGCTGTGAGTTTGTTTGACTTGCGTCACGTGCATGTAGGGTCGTATTCCAAACAGTTTGTTTATATCATGTATTTTTTTGCTCATCTCTTTTGATAATAAGCGCTAAACGTCTTCTGTGGAAAACCCAAGAACATCACTGTGATTGGGAGTATAGGACATTTGACATTGAGCTATTGCCATATAGGAAAAGCGCTTTTTATCACTCTCATCCACTTTATTTTGTTGAATGAGCAATATAGTAACACAAAAAAGACCGATATTGGTTGCTGAATCCGCAGCCAAAGAAACCATTGAGAATGAAGATTATGCCAAAGCTGTATGCACCTTTTTTGAGAATCATGCTAACCTAACGGCCTTAATAGAAAACAAAGAGGTTTTAATGGACTACAATGCCATAATGGCCTGTCTGGAAAGCAATACTGGGAAAACCCTTGTTGTGCTGAAAGAAACAAAATTAAATAGACACCTAATTCCGGATTCCAATGAAAACACATTATTTCTTAACAGCACAGAAGTAGAGCTGCTACTGGCTCCTTTCAAAAACAAATTTGCCTATTTTGACATGTTTGTGATCAACAAATGCCCACCAGATAAGAAAAAACCTCTTTCTCCCATCACTACCGTCGCTTATAAATCTACACAGCTCTTGTCAATCACGCTACGAACGGAAAAACAGCAGAAGAAAACGAGCACCGCTAATACACCGAATGGAAACGAGGATACGAAAAAAGGGATCTGCTTAAAAAGAAGAAAAAACATAACGAACACGAAGTAGAAGGACAATAAGAAGAGCTGAATAGATAAAAAGCGAGACGTGATGGACTAACCAGCAGCAATGGTGAGTGTTAATAAGTCCCACCTCCTCATTTAGGCTTCCTCCTAACTCTTTTAATCAATTGCATTATTATTTCCTCTTCTGGAAACATCGGAGTTAGATTTCCAGATCAGAAAATTTTTTCCTACCCAAGTTTCAGTCTGCCCACCAGTCTAACACGACTCTGAAAAATTGAGTAGTGAAATGCTTGCTAAATATAATGCTAAGTATAGCATAAACAACAGCCAAGAGCGACTGAAGAAAACATATTTGCTTCTAACCATAGAAATCTTTATTTACTACCAACCGCAGGAAACAATATCTGGTGGATTTTATTTGATAATAACACAGCTATTTTCCCAAAACAAACGACTCATCACCATTGGTTTACCACTAATTCTGATACTTTTTTCTTTTGCTTTGCACTCTGAATCAACCACTTAAGAAGCTATTTTTTCTATATCATCTAATTATTTGTTAGCTTTTTTTTATAACAGCTTTGATTTTTTTCCTGGTCTTTCTTCAATAATCACAAAATGGACTTCTCTACAGACTCTGTTCCCAGAAGGGCACCGAAACCACCAACCAAAGGCACACCTGGCGCCTACAGTGGCAGCACTATTAACAGCAACAACAGAAACAACCATATTTTTATAAACAATCTTGTGGGTAAAAGCAGCAGTGGATTGGGGTTCAATAATACAAATGGGCACAAATTAGTTCACAAACAGCTGATATCATTCAAAGATGACGGAATCCTGTCTTTTTTATGGCAAAGAAGATATCTGTCCATTAATAACGACTCTATTTTGATATACAAGTATGTTCAGGACAGTGATTTTTTACTGAAAATAAAATTGAAAAACATTGTTAACATTAACTTGAATGGGATAAACAACAACATAGGAGCCAGCAACACAAATGCTTCTTTAGAAATTACCTTTGATGCAAGCAGTAAAACAGTGATTATTGCGAGTAAAGACAATAAAGAGCTGCAAAGTTGGTACAATTTGATATTGAACAACATGAACAAAGCGAATATGTCTGGTGGGACTAATAATGTTTCCATTATTAGTGGCGGATCATCCAATATGAGCAGTAACAGCAGTGTTTCGAAACCCAGCAATTTCACTCATAAAGTTCATATTGGGTTCGACCCTGAAACAGGTAACTTTGTAGGTATGCCTTTAAACTGGGAGAAGCTATTGAAACACTCTAGAATAACAGGAGATGATTGGAACCAAGACAGCAGAGCTGTAATGCAGGTTTTGAAATTTTATCAAGACTACAGTGGCTCAAATAATCCTGAAGATTCTGATGCGAAACCATATTCACCCCAAAACAACATAAATACAAATAAATATTTGAAAAAGAACTTAGAGTTGTCAAATGCTTATAACACCAATCAAGAAAAGACCACCAGCAATAATTTGAATCAGGTTATTGACAATAGTTTAATTCCCAAAAGAAGAGCACCTTTACCACCCGGAAGCTCCTTAAAACCTGGCAATGAGAATAAAGTCAACATAACCCAAAGGTTGTATAATAGTAAATCTGGAATTGAATCTACAACAACAAGTGACAACAAGGAGAATGAAAATAAAATGTCAAATGATAGAAACATTCAAGGTAAGCTGAAAAGCGACTTAAGTGGGAATAAAAGTTTTAGTATCGAGCAAAAGGAACAGGCCAATGAGAAGATTGTTCGACTAAAGGAAAACTCCCTAGACCCCGATTTAAATAATCACTTGAGTGAAAGTAATAGCTCAACTCCTAAATCGGCTAGAACGCTGGATCCTCAATTTCTGTTACAGAGATCCAATAGTAAAGCCCCTAGATCTAAAGTTCCAATGCTCCAAAAGTTAAATATTAATGAAAACACAACAAGTATTTCTAAATTGCCAAATGCTAATACCAACAATAAACCTTCTTCATCTGGGTTTGGATTACCAAAATCTAATGTTTCTTTGCAACCTTTGAGACAAGCCCCAAAGATAAATCTACAACAAAGACAAATGCAAACTAGACAAGGATCTGATGGACCAAGACAAGCACAACCAAAACAGCATGTAGTGAAACCACAAGAGATTCATGACCAAGTATCCCAACATAGCTCCAAAAATAGCCAGACAGTCGTTAAAAAAGAAATATCCACTGGTGTAACCAAGCAGCAAGATACTTTAAAGAAGCCAAAGAGTTCACAGAAGAAAGCATCAATGTCATCAGATGAGTTAATCTCAAGACTTCAACAGATTTGTCATACAGCTGATCCTACTGAATACTTCAAGATTATTAATAAAGCAGGACAAGGTGCTTCAGGTTCTGTTTATAAAGGAACCAGAATCAAATTACAACCAATTGATAAAAAATCGAAAAGATTGTCTAAATTTTATGAATTAACAGAGCAGGCGATGGCAATAGATGAAAGAGTTGCAATCAAGCAAATGGTGCTTTCTAAACAACCCAGAAAAGAGCTAATATTGGATGAAATCATCATCATGAAGTCTTCTAAACATAAAAATATTGTGAATTTTTTGGAAGCATATTTGAAAAATAATGATACTTTGTGGGTAATAATGGAATATATGCAAGGTGGAGCTTTGACTGATCTCATAGATAATTCACCATCATCTGGTACTGCCGAACCTGCTTTAACGGAGCCTCAAATAGCATACATCCTGAGAGAAACTTGCCAAGGATTGCAATTTTTGCATCAGAGACACATTATTCACAGAGATATTAAGTCTGATAATGTTTTGATATCGACAAATGGTGACATTAAGATAACTGATTTTGGTTTTTGTGCTAAGCTGACAGCCAACAGGTCAAAGAGAGCTACTCTTGTGGGTACACCTTACTGGATGGCTCCAGAAGTTGTTAAACAACAATCATATGATGAAAAAGTAGATGTTTGGTCTCTAGGTATTATGTGCATTGAAATGCTTGAAGGTGATCCTCCTTATATGATCGATGAAGAACCCTTGAAAGTTTTGTTCCTAATTGCCACCAATGGTACTCCAAGGCTAAAGTATCCTCAAGGGCTAAGCGTCGAGTTAAAGAGATTTTTGTCCGTTTGCTTATGTGTAGATGTTAGATTTAGAGCCTCTGCTAGTGAATTATTAGCACATAAGTTTTTGGAATGTGCTTGTACAGGAGAAGATTTGAAGTCGTTGATAAATTTTTAGATATATATATATTGCTACATTTATATTTTTATAATATGATTGCATTGTATACCAATACGAAGTTAATGTAACTTTAATTTCGTCTATCGCTATCTGTAATACTTTGAATTTAGTTCATAGTTTAAATTGATTAGATTCAAAAAGGTATTAATACCATTGGTGATATCCTTTATTTGATTAATATTACTTTGCAAATCCTTAAAAATCAGATTTTCTAAAGTTTTAAATTGTACACCGTTGTTTTTGCCATCATCTAAGTTTGATATTAACAACCACAGATTTTCAGAATCAAAAGTCTTGAGCTCAAATTCTTCTCCAGCTAAAATTCTTGCAGAGAAAATATTATAAATTGGCAATAATTCTTTCTTTGAAGTAATTCCTACAACATTAGCACAAAGAATATCAAACTCTTTGGCCACTGTCTTTAAAGATCGAATATTTTCGTAAAATATAACTGAGTAATGCTTGTATAGCTCTATTATAGTTTCTTCAACTTGTTCATTGTCTTCCAAGATTGTGTTAAAAATAATTAAAAAGATTTTTTTGTTTGAATAAATTGTAAGATCTAACAAACAAATAATAGCTTGACTACTTAAAACCCACATTGGGCTAGAATTTTTGACTGTAGTTTTCGTAATATCTTTACTGTTTATGGTCTTAAGCAAGTTTTGTATTATAACATCACTGAAAATCTTTCTTTTTTTACAATAGTCACCCAATAATAACAATGCTTCATAAGACAATCTTTTAAAAGTTGGCAACCGATGGCTCAATCTATCCGGAAGTTTGTTGAAAATCTTTTGGTAAATCAAATCTTTAATTACTGATTTGTAGTGAATTATATCTGAAAGTTTTTCCAGCACAATTAAACTATGAGTTGTGTTCAGCATTATTTTTATGTTATCTACACAATACCTCTGTAAAATGGTCATATTATTTTCGTCATTACTACTATTGTTGGGCAAAATTGGGAACTTTAAACACTTATCTATGATTCTTAAGTCAGTTTCAATATGCTCATGATGAGTTTCCTGCTCTGTTGATAATAACTCATTAACTAAAGGATAGATTTTCATATACTCAGTTATTAAATTATACTGCGATTTGTTTGTAGTGGAGTTGTCTTTTATTTCATTTATTATTGTGTCATTATTGAATGAAAAATCATAGCTTAGCCATATTTGATACAGATCTTCCTTTAATTCTTTATTTAAATTTCCTTCTTTCAAACTTCGCTCTAAAACTTTGTAATAGTTTGTAAGTAAAACATATAGCACATTATTGTTACCGTTTTCATTCCCTAAATTAATCACATTTTTGAAGAATTCAAAATATGGTTTGTGATTGATATTTACTAGGATTAAAAGTTCTTTGAAAATTATATCTAAAACCTCATCGTTTTTACATAAGGAATTTAAAATAATTGTTTTGTTTTTTAAAAGCTTATCATCAATCATAATTTTTTGAATCAAATCTGAATATTGTTGTTCATTCACGATGGCTAAACTAGTGTTTATCAAGTTGAAATATAGTGTCAAAACGCTAACTTTCAAGTTCGTCTGGTCAAAATCTTCACCAATCTCTTGAAAAATAAAAAATAAATTATTTAACAAGTGCGTCCATGTATCATAATAATGTTGCAATTCATTTTTGTCACTTGTGTTCACTTTTAATTTTTCTTTTTCAAAATTGCTGAGGTAATCATTGATGTTCCAATAATAGTTAAAATAGTTCAGTAGTAGATTATCATCAGTAGCCAGCTCATTTTGATTTTTGATATTATCCAATATAACTTTGTTAATTAAATCAATTGTAGCTTCAATGTTAGTCAAGTTCAAATTATTTAAGATATCATCATTGGAAACAATAGTTTTAAGAAGAAGATTTGTATGCTTAGACACCATGTTATTACTTATTAATTCCAATATATTATCCCAGGTACTATGATCATTGATAATATATCCATAATCATTAATAATAGTTAACAAAATTTTATAAAATTTTTCACTTTCCTGATTGACCTGAAAGTCATTTAATTTTAAAATAATAAGAATGAACTTTATAGTTTGCTGAATTCTTAAGTCAG
This sequence comes from Hanseniaspora mollemarum, assembly GCA_019649515.1. Taxonomy (NCBI): domain Eukaryota; kingdom Fungi; phylum Ascomycota; class Saccharomycetes; order Saccharomycodales; family Saccharomycodaceae; genus Hanseniaspora; species Hanseniaspora mollemarum. Next base: position 11,179 of record JABFEO010000013.1, on the reverse strand, counting down.
CTTTAACAGCTGAATTGCCTTCATCTTCACTGTGGTTGTTCATATTAGAAATAGTTGTTTGCAAATAGTTGATTACAATTTGACTTAGTAGTTGGCAATATTCATTAGGAATAGATTCCCTGTTTATTTCCTTGAACAAATGGTCAAATAAAAGATAAAATTTGGTATTTTCAATTCCATTTTCCACTTTTAAAAGCAAAACTCTTGTCATATTGCCAATGTTGAAAAGCAAATAGTTATCAATCAACTTAAGGTAAAAAAGCTTGTTAATGCTATTATCTTTTTCGTCTTCTAGCAAATCCATAAACACTTCAAGAGTGTTGTCCATTTGGTATAGTTCTTTGTCAATTTCAACCAAATTATTAAAAAACTTGTTAATAAGATATTCTAATGAGATTATTATATTTTTTTTTTGAGAAGACTCTAGTTTACTATTCAGATTTATTAACAGCTTATCTACACAATTCCAAATTTTATAAAAGTGCTTAATTATAATTTTATTAGGACTGTTTATCACGTATTCATATGTAGATATTATTAATGAAATCAAAGACTTAAAGACATCCAACAAGAACAACAGTTTATCTGTGTTGTCTGGATCTCCTGTATCAATATTCGAAAACGATTTAAACAGCTCTGTGGAAACATCAAACATCTTGTAGACCGAGATACTACCATCGTTTCTGGAGTTGTTCAGATCACTGTAAAGAAGCATTTGATATTGCTTAATAATGTATTTATGACACATCTTGCCATCTATTTTTTCTAAGTTCTTTTGAACTTTCAGATTGAATAAAGTGCCGAAATAACTACTTAGAATATCCCTGTTTATCTGGTTTATGTTACTCTCAACAAAGCTAAAGATAGAAGTCCAATCACCCAAGCTGACATTTTCGTTAATATCATCTTGTTTTCGTAAATAGTTCGTTATATCTTCAAGAACAGAGTCTAAAGAACTGTATTCTTTGATTAACAATATTTGTTTTGAAATTAACTCTTTGATGACTGTACTATCCAAGTTATCCTTACTCGCCGGCGTTTCTTGAGCAACAGGATCTAGTTTTAACATTTAAGTGGCAAATTAAGAGTATGTTACAGACAGACAACACAGCTAGATACTATTTTATACAGGAATGATCTCTGTGGTGTCTTCTACAGAGTATTTGCTGTCATGGGCAATCAGAACCTGAAGTGTGGATATAAGTCTGGTAACAAAAACATCACGCGACTTGCAAAGAGCAACAAAACACGTGATTGAGATATAACAAGTAGCAGTTTTATGCGGTTTCCTAATGAGGACACTGTCTGCAGAAGCTGAAAAACAGGATTAAAAAAAAAGAAGTTGATTTTATGAAAAGCATTTTGTTCACTCTGCCTGGAAATGCTCAAGTACAAAAAGACATAACTTCTCCTTCAACATATATCCCAAGAACAACCAAGGGATTACCGCTATATAATCGTATCAGCCTTTTACAAATGCCTAGCTACTCTTTTAACAACACACCTTTATTGGCTACCAAGGATATTGCTTCAGACAATATCAAACTTTTAGCTAAGGGTAAAGTCAGAGATATCTACGAGTTGGTTGATAACAGCGAATACTTGCTGTTTATTGCTACTGATAGGATTTCAGCTTATGATGTTATAATGAAAAATGGAATTCCTGAAAAGGGAAAGCTTTTGACACAACTATCCAACTTTTGGTTCAATGATATCTTGAAAGAATCCGTTAGAAACCACTTATATATGGATGATAATGACAAGATCAAATCATTTTTGGGAATCAAAGACGATGCTTTATTTGACAAGGAAATCAAAGACAGATGCTTGATTGTCAAGAAACACGATTTAATTCCACTAGAATGTATTGTAAGAGGATACATCACTGGATCTGGCTGGAAAGAGTACAAGAATGAGGGAACTATACATGGAATGGAGGTTTTACCAAAAGGTAAGGAGTACAAACAATGTGAAAAGCTAGAAAAACCAATGTTTACACCTTCTACCAAGGCTGATCAAGGAATGCATGACGAAAACATCTCTATTAAAAAGGCTACTGAAATATTAAACGGAGACGAGAAGTTGATCAAGAGAATCGAAAACTTAGCTATCGAGCTGTACTCCAAAGCCCATGACTATGCCTTAACCAAAGGCATTATAATAGCAGACACTAAATTTGAATTTGGCTACGATAAGGCTACTGACGAAATCATTCTGGTTGATGAAGTATTGACTCCTGATTCATCCAGATTTTGGTCTCAAAAGTCATATGAAGTTGGAAGAGACCAAGAGAGTTATGATAAGCAGTTTTTGAGAAACTGGCTGACTTCTGCTGGTGTTGCCGGTGAAGACGGCGTTTCCATGCCGGAAGACGTTGTGAAGAAGACCTTCGACAAATACCAAGAAGCCTACGAAGTTCTATCCAATTAAAAACAACATGCTTGCTTCAATAAAAATAAAAAAAAACCGACATATATAATTAATTTATTGTCTATCAAGTCTCTGAGCCTTCTTTTCCAGTTTCTTTTCTATGTATATCAGCTCTTTTTCGTAAACTTCTAGTGAACTTTCCCATTTCTCCAATTGCAAGGACTTAAACATGATTTTACTCTGTATATCGTTCAAAATGTCACAACAATTGAATCGTTTAGTTAAATCAACTTCTATGCAAGACTCGATTATGTTTCTGAGGTTCTTGGAATATCGATGTTTATCAAGTTTGTTGTATTTCCCCTGTATGATTCTATTCTCTAGGTCAATGAAGTTTTTGGCATTGTAGAACGGGGGATGCAATGTGCACATCTCATACAGAACACAGCCCAAAGACCAAATATCACTTAAAGGCGAATACGGGTCATCCTTTAGCAATTCGGGCGACATGTAGTACGGAGTTCCAACATACGTCGTTGCAAAATGGTTCTTGGACTTCAGTGTTTTGGCCAGTCCAAAGTCACCTAATTTCACAAGCAGATTATCGTAGTTTCTGTTGCTGACATTGGTTAAAAATATATTTCCAGGTTTGATATCTCTGTGGATGATAATATGCTCGTTTTCACCCGCCATGGATTTCAGGAAGTTGTCAGGCTTGTCAAATTGGTCAAATATTGTCTTTATGCTGTTGCAGTTCTCACCGTAGTGGCACCTCCAAAGAGCTAGCGTGACTTGCACTAGAACTCTCCAAATGATCTTTTCAGGTATCCACTTGGTGTTGTTAGGGTTTTGCTTGTTGTAGGTTTTATAATGCTGTATTAGCTGTGACAAATCTCCTCCATCACAGTATTCCATGTAAATATACACAAATTTCTGATCGAAATCAATTTTCAGAAAGTTAACAATGTTGTCATGCTTCAATGACGACAAAATTTTGCACTCTTGAATTAACTGCTGGCGCTCTTTCAGAGACATATGGTTGTATTTGATATCCTTTCTAACCAAGTATCTGGGATTGGTCAAAGGATCCAGAAAGACAGGTGCCGGGACTGTGGCACTTGATTCGCTTGATGAGGTGCTGTCATTCAAATTAAGCAGGTCATATCTCATATCCCTGATCCTGTACACATTACCAAACGATCCGGAGCCAATCTTTTCTTCCACCTTGTAGTAATTAAAGTCAGATTGGACTTGATTGGCGCTGCTTGATGAATCTGAGCCCGATGCTCTTTGATTAGACGGTTTCAGCTGCTTATTCTGGTTATTGACATGAAAATCGTTTGGGGACGGCCTGACAGGAAGATTGAAATGCTGCTTTTTTGGTGACAAGTGATTTATGTTGTTTTGGTGGTTCCTCTGCATGTTAAAATGCCTAGTTCTTTTATCCTGGGCTTTACTGTTTGCATATATCTCTCTAGTTTTCCTGGCAATAAGGTAGGGAAAAGTTTGTTTATGTAGTTGGATTTTCCAGAGTAAGATCTTTCTAAGCACGTGATTAACAATATATCCGCCAAGCCCTCTGTTTCTCTGGTCAGTACTTCACTACTGCTTTAATTCCTTCCTTCTTAGGGCTGGTATTTACAGATTTACACTAGATCATGATCCAATAGTGCATATATACATGGTTTCTTATATATATTCCCTAGGATTTTTCGATTTTGTTGCCTTCTTCGTCAAATTCTCCTTTCATGATCGACAACTGGTCTTCAAGGGACTCACCGAACACAGTGGCTTGCTTACCATTAGCAAAAGCTTCCAGTACTCTAGCTTTTTGTAGCTCAATTCTTTGGACCCATTTTGCATCTTCTTCGCTAGTAAAGTTCCCTTCGGACAAGTAGCCTCTGTTTAATGGGTTAGTATAGTACAAATAGTCCTTTCTGTTTCCTGGTCTTTTAAGTGGAGGAACTTTTCCACTCAAAGTATTCATAAAGGACTCTGGCTCAATCAGACCTCTTAAAGTCATCGGAGTATGGTACACAGTTCTTACGGAGCATTTTTGAATGTTTTCCACTTCATCTATGGCTTCAAGAGTAGCCTTGGTAGCCTCAATCTTCAGGTTCGAAGGAAGTTTGATTTCGCTATCAAGAACATCCTTGAATTCCTCCGGTGTCTCTTCAAATCTGCTTTTCACAAGTCTTACGCCCCAGGAATGCTTTGAATGTGGTCCTTTGAAATTTAAGCTCACCAATCCGAGACTGTGCATAGTCTGAACGTCTAAAACGGGGAATTCGTTTTCCATCAAAAGAGAATTTAGTCTCCCTTTTCTATAAAAATCTACTATCTTGTTAACAGGCAAATCAGCCATTGGTCTTGTTATATACTGCAAAAACTCGACGTTCTTACCTACCTTTGGCAATTGCAGGTACTGCGGCGTTTGACCACCTTCAAACAACGCTCTAACTTTGTTTCTGGCCTTTTGACCTTTCATACCTCTACCTGCAGTTCTTCCTTTAGTAGAAGAAGGCCCTCTACCAAGCTTTCTGTCCTTTTTTATCTTGGACTCTTTTGGATACAAATCATTGATTATTGAAAGATTTCTTATAGCTGAAAGAGAAGCTGAAGTGATGGTTCGTGGGCCCTTATTAAAAAGCTGACTATAAGCATTAAATATCAGCACACTCATGCTAAAAAAAGTAGTTAAAAGGCTGGTTTAGTGCTGTGATGCTCTTGGTGTTTCACAGTGCTTCTTTTGCACTGTGAACCAAAACGATATGTGGAAAATTTTTCTGTTGGGAAGCAAGCGAAGCAAAGCCACGGCCAAGATGGATATCGGACATAACACAACATAACACGTGACTTACGCGAAAGGCCGTTTTGCATGGTGAAAATTTTTAGCAGCGGTGGTTTTGTGGCTGAGCAGAACGCCAAACAAGAAATGGATGAGCTCAGAGAACCAGTAGCACCAACTTTTAGCATAAATAAATGAGCAGCGCACTACCCTGGATTGAGAAATACAGACCCCAGCGTTTGAGCGATGTTGTCGGAAACGAAGAGATCATTTCGAAACTCTACAAAATCAAAGAGCTAGGTGGTAATCTTCCCAACATGATTCTGTCAGGACTACCAGGTATTGGGAAGACAACATCTGTATATTGCCTAATGAATGAATTGCTAGATAAGAGCCTACAAAAAGACGCTGTTTTAGAGCTGAACGCTTCTGACGACAGAGGTATAGATGTAATCAGAGAGCAGATTAAGTCTTTTGCGCAAAAGAAGTTGACCTTTAGCAAAGATTCCATTGGGAAACACAAAGTGGTAATTCTTGATGAGGCTGATTCCATGACTGTTGGTGCACAACAGGCTCTAAGAAGAACCATGGAAATTTATTCAAACACCACGAGATTTGTGTTTGCCTGTAACCAATCAAATAAGATTATAGAGCCACTGCAAAGTAGATGCTCCATTTTAAAGTTCAACAGACTTCAAGACAAAGATATTTTGAAAAGACTGCTATACATAATTGAGGAGGAAAATGTGAAATACGACAATTCTGGTTTGGAAGCTCTAATTTTTACAGCTGATGGTGACATGAGACAAGCCATTAACAATCTTCAAAGCTCCTGGCTAGGTTTCCAGTACGTCAACGACGCCAATGTATACCGAATTGTAGACTCTCCCCATCCATTAATAATAACGAAAATCTTGAAAACTAAGGACCTCAATGAGCAGTTGGACATTTTGAATATAGAACTGTTTAATAAAGGGTTTAATGCAATAGACGTAATAACCATATTTTTCAAGATCGTCAAAGCATTCAATTTGCAGGACATCTCGGAGCCGATGAAATTGGAAATTTTAAAGCATATCGGTCTGTACCACATGAGAATATTGCAAGGCTGTAATAGTAATTTGCAGATGTTTGGGCTAATTAGTGAAATCAACAAGATCATGAACTCCTAGTGAAAACACAGTATATATTGAATTGTTATTAATGGTAAGCTACAAATAAGCAAGAGTAGAATTGTGGTCACGTGTGGTTAAATACCCGGCCAATATTGCAAACAAACAAAGCCCGCCGTCTCCTTCTGGGGTTGTCGTAATTCGGTGCTTGAGCGGCAACTCTTCAGAGTAGTTGAACCTCCAACCAAGACCACAGTCAAACTTAGCAATAATGGATGTTTTATTAAGCAAGTTTCAAGTAATTGATGTGGATGATCTTAGGGATGATTTTGTTGGTGAGAAAAACTGGGATTTTGATCGCCTGGAACAAATAGATTTTGAAAAACAATTTGATGATTTGGCAGGTAAAAAATCGAACTTGATAAGCAATATAAAGAATTTGGATGGAATACTAGCAAGAACAAAGATATTTGATGATTATTTAGAATTAGATTCGGTTACCTACTTGAAAAACATTGGTTTCAGTGGAGAAAACGATGCTGAAGCTGTGGATTTGAGCAGAATTATTACACCCAAAGAGATTGAAGAAATACTCAGAGACCAAATATCTTCTGAATGGCTAAACTTAGCTTCTAAAATACTTACTGATGAGGCGTCTGATTCATTAATTCAGAACATATTGAAAAACATCATTTTGGAAAAATGCAAAAAAATACTGATTTTAACGATTAAGACCTTGAAGACCAAAGAAACGCAATTGCAAGCACTGCATAAGAAACTTCTTCCAATATCTGGAATAACTAAAATAATCTATAAATATGAGCCAAAGCAATACACCCAGTTCTTAGAGCTTTACATAGGATGCATTCATTGGTATTATAAGTTTTATATTTCCGTTTACACACGGGCTTTGCTGAATTGTAAAATTGAAACAGTATCCACAGTTCAAGAGCAAGCAACTTCCTATTTCTCAAAGTTCTTGCCAGCTTCCACAACTGACTTATTGACAATGAATGATTATGACAAGTATGAAGACCACGCTAACTTAAAGGAAAGATTATCAAATTTTCAAATAACCATTGATCATGTGGTTCCTTTGCAAATTATTGAGAGCAGCAATGTTGAGTTTAAAATTGAGGATATAATAAAAAATTTTGCGTTGCTGCTTCAAGAAAATTACATTAATGAGATGCATTTTATTAAAACTTTTTTTAAACTTGAAGAAAACACAGAAGAAGTGAACACTGATGTGGAAGTCTTTGATGATAGATTTCTTTTCGTAAAATGCAAAAATCTGTTCAAGACCTTTATTGACTCCATAGAAACCGATTATCTTGGGATTTTGATTTCAATAAGGCTGATTCAAATATATATTGAACAGCTTGACGAGGGATGTGATTTGCAAAACTTTTGGCTTGAGTTAGTTCAGTTGCAACTATGGCCCAAGTTTCAGAGGATTACATCCATGCGAATATATCAAATTGATTACTTAAAAAACTGCGATATTCTGAAATTTTATGATTTTATAAAGAACTTGTTATTTGTGGATTTATACCTCAACCAAAAAATAATATATGGAACACTTCTATGGAACACCGAGCCTATTTACCAATCATTTATTAATGCATTGAATCTGTTTGAGAACATTAATAAGAATTTGAAGAATGATAAGGGTAAGCAGCATTGGAAAATATTAGTTTTTAATCTTCTGGATGAACTGGATATGGAATTGAGAAGCAGAAATATAACTTTGAAAGAAGGAAATATAATCAGTGAATTGAGGCTAAGATATGACATTTGATTTTTTCCCATTATTAATATTTTCATATATAGCTATGAATTTTGTTAAGGAAACCGTTTTTTAAAGGACATTGAAGAATATTCCATAGATTAAAAGTTTTGATGTTTCAGCAGCTAGCGTTGTGCCTTCCAAAGAACTGTATTTATCACAGAAGCAAAAGCAAAGCTAAAGAAGCCCCCAAAACTTCGTAGAAACGAGAGGTTCGTTCCAAAGAATCACAGGTATTTTAATACACCACAAAAATTAAGGAAAAGCAAAACTTGAAAAGTTACAATTTTTTGTTTGTCCCTAGCGCAAAGGATTTAAAGCACTTTTATGATACTGCTCAAATTGTTCCTGTCTTTAACAAGCAAACAAAATACCTTAATTTAGGGAGTGTGCTCATTACTTTGCTTATAACTGAAAAGCATTTTTAATAAAACTAAACTATATTGCATTTTTGCTTGCTTATAAAATATGTATTCACTTCTAAACCGGTGAGATCTTATTTCAGATTTATTAGCGGGATGTCCAGCTTAATTCGTGCCTAGAAGCAGAAGGCAAAGTCTACTAATAGTCTATATAATCCATCTATACATGGAAGACAACAGAAAGATGTATAGCATTTTATCAAGGCATACCCAGTTTTGCATGCTTCATAAATTTTTTTGAAGTGTTTGACACTTACAGAATATTATACTTGGTAATTATTGCAGTACTTCTGTGCTTTTTGTGGGTCAGTAAATTACCTGCATATGTGCTTATTCTTATTAATGATTACAAGTATCTTGATATTAACTCTCTGTAGTGGTTTAGTATTCAATACTCTATTACCTGGACCGAAAAAGAAAAAATACCCTTATTAGATATAGGGATATATAATGATTGTTTAATTGAAACTGTAATAGCTTTAAAAGAACAATGGAAAAGATTTTTTTAGCACCCCAAGCTGAAAAGTGACGTCACAAGTATTCAGCAAATTTAGGATTTCTGGTGCAACTTAGCAAAATGCACGTGAAAATTTTAGCAAAAAAAAAAAACTCCCTATGTTGTGTTTTTGTATTGTATAGAAGGATATATGAAATAAGTGAGTTTAACCAGAAACAAACCATTTTTACTACTATTATTTTTTATAAGGGCTAAAACCACAAAGCTATTCAAAGTAAGCAGTTGTTATGGTATAGGCTGTGCATTTGAAAAAAATATTTGATTAAGTTTGAGGGTGCTTTAAAATCGAGTTAGATTGCACCAGAACAACATTGGTATGTTTATTCTTTCAGCAAGGAATGCAACGGGTATGTGTTAATTAACTACCTAAAAAAAAACTAAATAGCATGTCTGAAAAAACTGGCAAGTATTGGTTGGAAGTTGAAACTTTCTTCCTAGGTAAATTTGCATTAATCAAAAAAAATACATGTTTAAAAACTGAAACTGTGGTGATGTATTTTTATAAACGCAATCTGTTTTTATCGATAAAAGGGAATGTTACAAGCATGTTTTGAATGAGAAATAATGGAGCTTCACATGTCTCTTACTTCCTTGAAAACTTAGATAATAGGGTCAAATACATACAACCGTAATTAGCCGCTTTTGTTTAACCAATTAAATATTACTGGAAAACAAAAATAAAGAACTAATTGAAGCAAGGATTCCTTTTTTCGGTTTTTTTTGCATCTTTTTTCTAGCTTAAAACAAAGTTTTAATTACCATAATATGATTTTGTGCCAAAAATACAAAGTTTGAAACAAGCATTTAGCTGGTTAAAGAATGAAGTTTTATCAGGATAATAAAATAATATCTCTCATCTGAATTACTCATTACTATCTGCCAGCCTTTTAAATTCATTTAACACCTTTTGACCTGACATATTTCAAGTAGTTTTTTGACTTTAGAAAACTATCAAGCTTATATCATTGATGAAAAAACTAAAAAGGATAATACAAAACATACATTTGATTAATGCGTGCTCTTAAGTTTTTTCCGTTTCTGGTTTTTTCGTTGTTTGGTCTCATAGATTTTTTTTGTACTATTAGTATTGCTTTTCAATTTTTATGCAGTTTTTATAGTACAATTGTCATTTTTTTAAACAGCTCTTTCTAAAACAATTAACAATAGCGGCCTCTTACACATATGTAATACTTTTTTTGTAGTAGTATTATCTACGTTGTGCTATCGATCAATCATTTTCAAAGTTAATTATTGAGAAAAATCATAAGATCATTATCAAAAACTATATATCATAGTTTAAACAAAACAAAGGCAATTTTCAGTTTATCATTTAATATTGAGTTTATTCAAGATCCAGCAACAGCAGTATTAAAACTTATTAATCTCAAGGAGGGGAGGCTAAAATTATTATTTTTTGTCGAAGCTAAAAACGAACAATATTTGGGATATAGGGAAATATTATATAATTTTATTAAAAGAACTGAATTTCGCGGATGAACGAACATGTAATTATTTTTATAAACTGCTTAAACAAAGTTGACTAAAAGAATAAATTGCAAGATAAAGGCAGAAATTCTGTTGGAAGATCCATTATTTTCGTTTGTTTGAGTCACAAACGCAACTTGGGAACTTGAACTGGAGGTAAAACTGGTTGAAATTAATTCTGAGAGGGTTGGTTTTAAAGTTTCATTAATTGTTTCAGAGGTCGAAAGTGTTTGAAGGTAGGTGGTTTTGACGGAGCTTCTAGTCTTAGTTTCATTTTGCAATGCAAAAAAAGATGTTGAAGTTGAAACTTGTTCAATACTTGCTTCACTTTCCAATTTTGAATAAGTTATTAGTGTTGGACAAGCATTGCTGATACACTCTGTTATAAATGAAGTGGAATTATTGACCCATTTTGTGCTAGTACTACTTTTTGATGTGCAGTTGCTACTTACCATAGTGAATGTAAAGGAATTGGTTTCAGTAACATAATTAGTAGATTCTCTTGTTGTTAAATTTGCTGATGATGCTGATGAAGTCAACGATGTTGTTGTTGAAGTCAATGTTGTTGTTGTGGAAGTCAATGATGTTGTTGTTGAAGCCAACGATGATGTTGTGGAATTCAATATTGTTGTTGTTGAAGGTGATACTGTTGTTGAATTCAAAGATGTTGTTGTTAAAGTTGATGATGCTGTTGAG